>LNAC01000627.1:330980-445685 GCA_002007465.1 Ailurus styani
GTGTGTGTGTAATGCAGGTAAGGTTGTTCCTCTTTGTTTACACAGGCAGCATTTCCAAAAGAACTGAAAATAATTGCATGGAAAGAATTATGACATAGGCGAGAGAGTCACTGAAAATCCAAAATATGCTAAAAACAAATATGGTGACTTCAGCCAAGCTAAGACAACTGAAATCATTTAAACCACATTTTCCTTTTTTTTTCTTTTCCATTCAGTATCCAGTGATTTTCCACTCAATGTCTACTGCTTTCTTCCTGATTAGTTGATGGTAAAACAAATACATGTGAGTGTGTGTATGTGTGTGTGTGTGTGTGCTCACACACATATATATTTAATTCAAGTATCTTCTGTAAAAGTTTTAAGTAATAAATAAATACACAAATACATATAGAAACTTCTTATACAAAAATACTGAGGAATTTTCATTTATTTTACATTTTTCCTAAAAGGGATTTTCCCTGATTTTCCTACTATTATTATTTATTATTATTATTATTTGTCCCAGGAGTACAGGTCTGTGAATCATCAGGCTTACATCTTTCACAGCATTCACCAAAGCACAAACCCTCCCCAATGTCCATAATCCATCCACTCTATCCCTACCCTCCCACTCCCCAGTAACCCTCAGTTTGTTTTGTGAGATTAAGGGTCTCTTATGGTTTGTCTCCTTCCTGATCCCATCTTGTTTCATTTTTTCCCCTCCCTACCCACCACAACGTCCCGCCCTGCCCCTCAAATTCCTCATATCAGAGAGAACATATGATAATTGTTTTTCTCTGATTGACTTATTTCACTTGCTACTTCCATCTGGGTGGCTCAGTGGGTTAAAAGGGATTTTGAATGAAAAACTCATCCAGGTATATTAGAAGCAACATCAGCAAATTCAGTCAAGGAATTTGTATTCTAGTCTTAAGACTCTGCTAGAAGCATTGAGCAAGTCACTTTATTTCTCTGGGCTTCAGTTTCTTTTTACTGAAACTGCAGTGGAAGACAGGGAGAATGCTGTCTAGCTCTGTAATGGGCTGCCATTATCATTTAATGTTTGCTGAATGAAGAATGCCCTACATTATGTTCCATAAACAAACTGAAATACTAATTTACTATATTCACAGTACACTATGAAAATATCTGTACTCTTTACTACACATGCGTACAAAGTTCTGCTTAATGCATAGTCTTACATTAACAAAGCTACACAGACCAAAGGATTCTGAAATTCAAAAAAAAAGACCCCAAAACAAACAAAGAAACAAAAAACCCAGAAAACAAGAGGAAGAAAATCCCAGTATCATCAACTTGAAAACCTTCAAAGGTCTCTTAAAGTGCATCTTTCTTGCTGAAATTCTACCAGGAATTAAGAGAAGAAACTGGGTATTTCATTATTAATATTTTTAAAAATGTCTAATTGGCTTTCCATGACTGGGAGGTAGCCAAATATAAAATTCTTCTGAAGGAAAATGAAAGGCAGAAATATTCATCAGATGGTCAAGGGCATATAACCAGAGCCTCAAACTGCTCAAAACAGATTGATTGGTCCTAGATACAATTCATAACATTGACCTCTCAGAAAGCTGAATTCCAAAATAATTGTAATTAATTGCAATAAATCTGGCTGCCAGCTATCTTCTCATCCTATCTGACTCACACCAAAATAATTTACACCCCCAGCCCCAGGGATACTAATAAGACTCTTTAAAGAAGTAAATCTGAAATTGTAATAACTTTATTGCGCATATTTAAGAGAACATATTGGATAGAACTGAAACAAGCTCTTTTTCAAAGGGTTAAATAAGCGAGTTTAATAAGAAGTGGTGTTTTACTCCTTACAAAGGAGACTTTTAGATATATTATTTAGGAAATTTTGGTTTCTGTCAAGGATGACATTTAAGAATCTTTGTAACAATTAATAGAGCTGTTGATATGGTTGTTAGTAACACCACCACTGAGGACAAAAATGCTTATACCATCCAAGATACTTTATCCCAGTGAGTAAATTTATTTGTAGCATATATTTCCTGGATCGTTCACTGAGCTAATTAAGGGTGAAATAGAATATGGAGTGGTCTCTCGTAGAGTCTTTCACACCTATGGGGAACTGTATGAGTAACTGTATGGAATTTTAGAGTAATCATGTCATACTTACGAACATATGGAGACAAGAGTATCTGTTCTCCCATTTTAAATTTGTTCTTGAGGAGACTTCCAGGGTGAGGATCAAAATTTTTCTTTCTAATTTTCCTGTTTGACAACCATTACTTTTAAAACTATGCAGGAATTCATTTTTACATTCATCCAACTTAAAGAAAATTGTCAACAAGCTAAATATTCATAGTAGATTCAAAGTTCTCTCTCCTAAGTGAATATAAAAGAAATATCCCTATCTTTTCTGAAAAATATTACATTATTTCTGTTCCCTTGAATGTGTGTAGGTAGTATGTGTAAAGTTGGATACTTCTTTGAGGACTAAGAGATGGAAATTATCTAAATAGTCTAATTAAATATAATGATCCTTTTTAAAATGAATAATATGGGTATAAAAGCACCTAAATATTTTCAAGCTGAGTAGTAAAAAAAATGAAAGAATTATGAATGTATCCAATGATAGGGAGTAGTTACCACTTTGGGATAGAAGAGAGGTATGTCCAGTCTGAAGACAAATAAATTCAACTATTTATAAACATGATATAAATAATGTAATGTCAATGTAAAGAATTCCACTGCCTGGAACACTAAGTAGTCATCAGTTTTATCCTCTAAGCTTAAAGAAAATCACTTGTTTCTTGGTCAAAGGAGTTGACAATAGCCAGTAAGTGATACCAACTTGACTGAACAACAACAAAATGTGTGAATTCAAAGTATCCCCAGAAAACTATAAGAAAACTGCGGTCATACTTTTAGCCTGTACTCTGCACTATCCAAATCCAAGGCCAAGTGATTATATTCATGCCTGCTGGTCTTCTTCCCAGATCTATCCATAAAAAGAAGAAACATGCTGAAAGCATCAGCTTAAAATCTCTGACAAAAAGAACCGTTGCTTTGATCTCACCTTGAAAAAATGACTTTTGAATCATCTCATGGTTTCCCTATATCCTTGCCTTGAACTGGACTTTGCAAATTTGGCACTACTGACATTTTCAGCTAGATAACTTTGTTGTTGTTGTAAGGGGCTCTCTTGAACACCGAGATTTCCATGGCACACTCCCCACCTCCAGCCCTAACAATCAAGAATGTCTCCAGAGTTGCCAACTGTCTCCCGATGGCAAAATTACCCCCGACTGGGAACCACTGGTCTAAAGACAGAAACAGTACTGTCTACATAGCAACTGTGTTTAAGTGTGCACTTCTGTGATTTCACTGGCCAATGAATATTAAGTACACTACTGATACCATACACTACTAGGATACCAACACATACTGCCAAAGCCAGATCTTAAAAAACAAACAAATTCTCCATGATTACAGCCAACATGTAAAGCCAGTTGGCCAGTAAGAACTTCCTAATAATCTTTCTGCAGTTCAATTTTTTCCAAGATTTTTATGTCAATTCCAGTTAGCTAACATACAGTGTAATATTAGTTTCAGGTATAGAATTTAGTGATTCATCTTATACACAACACCGAGAGCTCTTCAAAAATACCTTCCTTATCTGTATTTCAAATTTTAAGACATGAAATTCTGGTATTTACTAGTACTACAGAAATTTTTTTTCCATAGGGCACCTATTTCCTCAAACCTGAATCAGAAAATAAGTTCCTTGATTTCGTGGTGGTAATAGAGTTGGATCTATTCCCTCCACCCCTACATATCCAGCGGCAGAACAAATTAAAAAATAAACAAAAATATAATGATGGCATGCAAGCCAACGGATGCTATCTCTATGCCTAAGTCAATAAATACTCCCTGTTTCTAATCAAACTTACTATCTTGGAATGGCCTATAAAAAGATAGTTGGGCCCCAAAACTGTGTAGCTAACATTTTCCTTGGAATTATTCTGCTGCCAAATATGACTTTCTTCCCTCTGTTTTGGGCTATTTTTATAGCATGTTTTTAAAAGCTTGCAAGACTTTCAGAATCAAAAAGACATGAGACTCTTATCCATCAGTCACCCATTTCCATATACGTGCATTAGACACCCCCCCTTTCCAATTCCCTTCTAATTTCAAAAAGTGATTTGATAGAACTGTTTATGGCTGTTGGTGTTTTCTGTTAAGACCACTGGTAATATTAAATTTACTGGCAGCAAAAAAAGTACATACAGCTATTACTTATGAAACATTTCCTCATTATGTCACTGTGAATGAGGTTTTGTTTGAAATAGTTCTGGCTTTAAGAGATAACATTTTCAAACACTTAAAAATGATTAAGAGCAGTTTTGGGGCTAAAGCACTTCTTTTGCATAAGTCCTCTTCAAAAAATTATATACCCTTTAATTTCCTCCTTCATTAGAAATCCACCTATCTTGAATCTAAAAGAAGCCTTAAGGCAATTATTTCAGGAAAACGATTTACTTTTGTTTTATTTTTGACAGCCATGTCCAACATTATTTCATAGAGTCTGCTAACCATGGTTACATAGCTAAAAGTGCCCACTATTCATATTTAAAATGTTTTTAAGAGGGGAAATGACAATGTGGTGTTATCTTGATTTTTAAAATAAACTGTCACATTTTAGAAAAATATGTCCTATTAAATAATAGGCTATTATGTTATCTTTTTTCCATCAGTAATATGTTTACTTTCTTAATTGACTTGGCACTTTTATTACAAAGCTTTCATAGTGATCTTAGTCAATTAATTATGATTCTAATTAAATTACTGATAATTGCTCAATGAAAAATCTGCAGTATGAATAAAATTCTTATGCTCTGGTAAGAGATTTTTTTTCCAACAGAATGGCCTTCGAGAGAAAGTAAATCCAGACTTCACCCTAGCATGAGCTTTGGAAAACACGACAACATTTAGTAATTCTATCTTAGGGAGTGGGGAGGAAATGATTAAATGTGTTCCTCTGAAGAGATGTAGGACCATGGTATTTATATTCCTCATTTTTTACAGTTTTGAGTTAACTAGTTGCAAATATATGCCACACTCCAATCCCTTATCCATGCACCCCACACACATATACACATTGAATTCTGACACCGGTAGGTAGGACTTGTAGATTGCTTAATTATCTGTGTTGTGAGATAAATGTCTTTAGATCAGTAAATTAGAATATTTGCTAAATATGACTTTGTGGTAATTAAGAGTCATCGCCTACATAGAAGAGAATAGAAATAGACCTCAAAAGGATTTAAAAAGATTAAGCACACACGCACAAAGATAAAAGGGTATTAATCAGCAAATGGAGAAACTACAGTGAGATGAGCTGGGGCTGGTGTGAGGGACCAACAAAAGAACTGGGATAATGGAGTAAAGCCACAAGATTTTATTTGTTTTTGTTTATTTTTTGATGCATTATAGAGACTAAGAAAGTAAGGACCAAATGTTGAAAAGAAAATACATAATCTGTGACCACAGTGAGGACCTCATTAACCTGTATAAGGGGAATGATCAATAAGGAATAATCACGTAACTGAATATTCATATACTCAGTGTCTATACGTAACTTATATGCTTCGCCACTGAAGGACTATACTCCACCTCAAAAATGATACTTTATGATAAAAAAAAAGAAATTTATTTAGTTTTTTCTCCCAAACTATTTTGATTGAAAATCAATTCATACTGACTTTAGTCAGCACGTCTTTAGCAAACCCTCTCTTCATTACCAATTCCTGCTCTCTGCCTTATGTCCTTCTACTGAGGGCTTCTTTTCCCATTCATTTCAATGTCCTGTGATGATTCCTTAGCTTTTTCTCTAGTACCCCTGAGGACCATCCAATTAAGAAATAATAGACACTGGTCTATACTATTTATTAAACTTTTTCATTAGGTTAGTATTATCTGCTCCAAGGAAATCCATATTTTTAGAAAGTTAGCAATATGGCTTCTATACTTTCGGCATTCCACAAGGGCTATAAAGAGCTGCGTTCAGAGTAGCTGTGTCTCTAATATCTGAAAATTAACCAATTAGTTTAAAAACAAAAATGTCCTTATTCTGTTAGCTGTTGCTTTAATTACTAAAGTACATCAACTGTTTGGTTTAATTTAGCCTAATACATGCATAGCTATATAAGCGCTTCCTGAGTTCAATGACCATATTTTCTTAATATATAAAAACACTAAACAACAGAAGGTTCCAGTCCATCTCTTTGACCTGGCCATCCTATAAAAAACATGAAGTCTTAGACGTCTATTCCGAATGTACAAATAGAAATAAGTTGGTTTTTTTTTAAAGGAGCTGATGATTTGCTCAATGATTTAATTTGTGTGGAAAATCCTCTGACACCACGGAGCATGTTTTCTTTGTATCCTATGAAGTCACTTAATAGGCAATATATTGAACTCTTGGTTATATAAAACCATGAGCAAATAACTGCACACTACTTTTCAGTGGTGTTTTACAGCTAAATTTTGAATACCTGCAAAAGTTAATTCATTAACACTCACTCTGTAGGCAATCATAGGTAAATCCAACCTTAAGAAGACTAAATTTACAAGAAAGACAAAATTCATATCCTTTTATAAGAGCAAAATAAATACTTTCTGTTATTTAAACACTGTCAGGCTAACCAGTGATTCTGGAGAAGTAAAATGAAAATGACAGAAGCCTAAATTATAAAACACATCAACCTAGCAGAAGGCTAGTTTTGGAAAGTCTGCCTTCTGCTTGATCCAGAAAACTACAACAAAATTAGAAATCAGAAAGAATGAAAAGTGAAGAGGGAGAAAAAAAAAAGTTGTGATAACTTGTGTTAGATTTGTTTTTTAAATCTTGACATTTGTATGAGTCATCTTACATAGGAAATATTGGAAGAAATACTCATTCTAGGGAAATTTTATTCTTAGAAACCTTTACTCATTGACTAAAAAGGGGAGATATGAAGATAAATGGGGAGACATGAAGCAGATGGTCAAATGGGCATTTCCTTTTAATAGATGGACTGATTCTAAAGATATGCCAAGCCCTCACTTTTTTTTTTTTTTTTTAAAGATTTTATTTATTTATTTGACACAGAGAGAGAGATCACAAGTAGGCAGAAAGGCAGACAGAGAGAGAGGAAGAAGCAGGCTCCCTGCTGAGCAGAGAGCCCGATGTGGGCCTCGATCCCAGGACCCTGAGATCATGACCTGAGCCGAAAGCAGAGGCTTTAACCCACTGAGCCACCCAGGCGCCCAAGCCCTCACTTTTTACCTGAAATGTTTTGCAGGTGCTGGAGCTGAAGAAGAAAAAAGTTATATGCACCTTGAGAGCATTTAAACAATACTGAAACGCACAAAGTAATTAATTTTTCATTACTTACAAAAGTTGTGTTTTCCAATAATAATGTGGTGGCATTTGTTTCTATATTCAGTTTAATGACATGTCCATTCTCGCTTTTATACACCACATCTGTATCTGCAACAACAAAGATATTAACAATTGACAAACACATTGACTAGGTAATATAATAAACTGTAGAGGAGAAAATGTGCATAATGAGCAGACACATTAGAACAATCACTGTTAGCCTTTAATAATCTGAGCAAATTTTCAACGATCAGGAAGCCTGGCTAAGCACATGGTCTATTGTACAGTGAAAACAGGGTTAGTGGAAGGGGCCACTCAGGTTTCTGGTTTAACAACTGAAAATTAATTAAAATATGGAAAATCTGCTGCCCATTCTAAGATGGAAAGAAGGGACAAAGAAGTGCCTCCAGTTTCCAAGGCACTGTTACTGATTCGTGATCCAGTTAAACTGACAACAAGGGCTGCCAGTTTACCTTAACTCCACACAATTCTAAGCTACTCCTACGAGACCACCCTCATGCATACTTTTCCCATCTCCAGTCTTACCACTCCTCAATTCCTATCCACCCTTTCTCCTTAATTTGGGGATTTGTCCCTGAGATTTTATCTGGCTTATGTGATCACAGATCAAAATCTCTGACTGCTAGCATGCCACTGTATCACCTTTGTCAACTTTAGGAAAACAATGTCTTCATTTTATTTACTTTCTGATGCCTTCATTGTAAATAATTGCATGGTTTCTGGACAGTTGTTAATTTTATATATATTTCAGTTCAATTCAGCTACATCTATCAGCAAATTAAATAATCTTAAGAGTATCTCATGGATGCCTGGGTGGCTCAGCTGGTCAAGCATCTGAGTTTGGCTCAGGTCATAAACTCAGGATCCCAGAATCCAGCCCTGAGTAGGGCTCCTTGTTCAGCAGGGAGCCTGCTTCTTCCTCTCCCTATGCCCCTCCCCCACTCATGCTCACTCTGCCTCTTTCTCTCAAATAAATAAATAAAATCTTAAAAAAAGAAGAAGAATTCCTTCTACTAAAAGTATCAACGTAAGGAAAAACTGCCAGAGAGGATACTCAGGAGTTAAATAGAAATATACATTCATTGCTACATTCATCTAACTTAGAGAAAATTATAAACAAGTTAAATATTCATAGAAGATTCGTGTTCTTTTTCCCAAATGAATATAAAATAAATATCCCAATCTGTGATGAAAAGTGTGTTACCTTATTTCTACTCCCCTCAATGTGCATAGATAGTATGTGTAAAATTTGATACTTCTTTGAGGACTAAGAGTTGGGAATCATCTAAATAATCTAATTAAATATAATGATCCTTTTCAAAATGAATAATATGGGTATAAAAGGACCTAAATGTTTTCAGGATGAATAATAACAAAATGAAAGAAATATGAATGTATCCAGTGATAGGGAGTAGTTATTGCTTTTGAGTAGAAGAGAGGTGTGTCCAGTCTGAAGACAAATAAATCTAATTATTTATAAACATGATATAAATAATGTAATACCAATGTAATAATGCCAGTGTAAAGAATTACACTGGCTGGAACACTAAGTAGTCATCAGTTTTTATCTTCTAACTTAAAGAAAATCACTTGCTTCTTCATCAAAGGAGTTGACCGATATATAATATATAATATTGGTCATATTATTTATATATATATTACACTATGTATGTATTATATTACACATATATGTGTGTAAATTACACGTGTGTATATGTAGCATACATTCCACATGTGTAATACACACATATATTACACATACATGTATGTGTTTGTGTGTTAAAGGGAAGATTCCCAAATAAAAGTAGACTTGACTATTGTGTTTTTTTTTAATGGTAATCCTCTTTCCAGTTTTACTCAATTCCAACCTTTTACATGATATTGCACCTTGCTAATACTCTGCCCATTCTTAGAAGAAAGGCAGTATTAAAATGGTTTGGTTCCATTTTAAATGAACTATCCATAGTAAATGAACTTATACAAGATACAATTTCTCAGAACCCAAATGTCTTCACTTGTGTAACAGTGAACAAGTACGGTATGGTGGGTTATGAAGATTTTAAGGAAATGTCTGACACTTCACATAGAATAAGATTTTCTGAATTGTTCTCTAGTTATTTCAATATTACAAAAAGCCATACCTAGAAATTATCTGATGAGAAGGAATTGATCCTAGCAAAAAATAAGATTTTTTTCTTTTTTTTGTGTTTCATTTAAGAAGACTGGGAGTCCAATACGACTCTCTTGTTAAAGTTAAGGATGGCACAGGAGGCCAGTAGTTATTGAGCTCGTTGGGGACAATGACATGTTGGATCAGGAAAAGCAAATGGTGCTTTAAGAAAGGAAGAAAAGAGACAACGATTTTCAAGTTACTATCTGAAGCAGATTGTATGGGCAGAAAGACAGTCCTATGTGATATTTAAAATGCGGCCTTGTATCACCTTCTGAACTTTCATCAGCTATAAATAAACTGGGTTCTACTATCATTAATTTTACCTGTTGTCTATTCTAGTGATGTAGAATAACAGCTCTACACAAATAATAAATATTTACTTTGATTTATATTCCTTTCCTCTCCTCCCTTTCTTTTCTATCTTGCATTTATGATCACAGCTCAACAGCAACACTGGTCACCTGTGTTATTCATTTGGTTTGGCCAGCTAATTACGGTCTTCTGTCTTCCTGCTCTCAATTAATGCTGCCTGAACAGAAAGTCCAACCTCAATCAACATCTCTGTTATTTTTCTTGATATTCTCAATTCTGGACCACTTCGTGATATTGATGGAAACTGCCAGCATTGATTAGTAAGAAGAGCCAAAGAGCATGTCTTAACAAGTCATCCTTATAATATTTTCACTATAAATTAAGATAAAAAGGACTTTCCCCCTTCTACTGCACAGTGAAGATAAATAAAGTTAAAAGCCATCAATGAGTAGTTCTTTGCCTAGGGGACAAGCACACTCCAGAATTCTAAACAGGGATGAAGTCTGTGAGCTTAGGGAAGGAGAGATCAGAGAGCAGTTGTAGTACAAATGATGGTTCGTCTTCAATGGAAAGGATGGATTAACGTATGGCCCCCAGTCTCACAGGAAGACACAATCCTAAGCCAGAATCAGGTGGAGAAAAAAAATTTTTTTGCTCCCCTTAGAACCAAAGTAGAGGAAGTGAAGCTTGTTTGAGAAGATATAAACTAAATTTAATATTTTAATAGTAAATTTTGTTGAATATTTAAACTTGAAAAAATCTATAGAGATTTGAGATTTATAAAAACCTCTAGATCTACACACTTGCAAATTTTCCTTAGACTCTCTATTAGACTCACTATGTTGTATTAGAAGGAGAAACTTTTTTTAAATCAAGAGTAACTCCCTAGCTTAACATTTAATACAGATTTCTGCTTGAATTATTTTAAAAGCATCTAATATCTGCCTTTATTAATTCTGTTTAATTTTTTTCCTAGTCTTTAAAATGTGGTCTTTTGGGTCTCATATTTATCTTACTTTACTGTTTGATTTATAATCACTAGTGGAATCTCCCATTTTGATACTCCTGTTATTGCATTAATAAATTACTTTCTGGAACTAGATTTCAAAATGGTCACGTCATATTCTGCTTAATAATAGGTAATGAAATATGGGTGAATAAGAGCAATGAGTAAAGTGCATTAACACGGGAAGATTAAGGTAGGTGTTACTTGAAATATTCTTAAAACACAGTATTATGCATGTCTACGAAGTGCTTTGATTAAATAATCTTTCTTCCTTTTCAGCTCACTGAAAGTTAAGAGTCAATTATCCTGAACACATATTTGATTCAGTCAGTTTTTGAAAATGAAAAGGTGTGACAAAAATCACCATCTACCCTCTCCATCCTGAGCTCTGAGAATATATCTTTAGTGTCTGTCTCCCTAGATGATTATTATTACTGTCGTTTCTGTCTATCCCCCTTTTCCTTAATGCGTCTAAAGAAAGGAAAAACACAGAAGTATATTTTAGGTTAAGTTCATTCAGGTAAGTGCAAGCTTTTATTCCCTACCTCTTCCATACAAAGCAGGTAGTAAAGCACTTCACGGAACAGTTCAGTTCTCAGTTTGCTAATGAAATTGAGAACCGAGGCCTCTATATCCACCCCAAATGTCAGGACCACGAACCGAAGTAGCCTACGTCTATATGATTTTATTTTGAGTTACTACACGTTCTTGCCCACAAAGATAAGTGTAAAAGTATCCAAACAATTTTTTCAGGAACTTAATGAAAACTAATTAGGCTCTTAAACTGAGCAAATTTCTTAATTATCAAACACCTATTTACTTAATACTAACTTCAAGATGCTCACCTCTCTGTCCACCAATCGTAAGCTACTACATCATGAAATATGCCCAACTCTAAGCTGGTTCTCACATTAAAAGGCCTGTCTTAACCACTCAGGCCCAGATTCCTAACCCTACACTTACCTCCCCACATCCACCCAACCAGCTCCTGTTTCCGGACATTCTAAGACTGTCAATGTTGTCATCCATAAATGCAGTAGGTAATAAACTCAGCTCTGGCTAATAGGTTATACTTAGGGTTAACAGCAGACAAAATTCACCTTCCATACGCATCAACATAAAGGCACTTTGTTTTTCTGTTGATGTTGTGATTGATAATATAAGTATGCATTTAATTTTGACATGATAATTTGCTTTGAATAGTTCCAAAACAAAACCAATCATTTATCTATAAAGAAAGTTTTCAAAGATTGAAAAAAGCACAGCAAATCAATTATTTGGAAGATGTTAATTCAACTATGACCTTTGTTTTAAAAATCTATTTAGGGGCGCCTGGGCGGCTCAGTGGGTTAAAGCCTCTGCCTTCGGCCCAGTTCTTGATCTCAGGGTCCTGGGATCAAGTCCTGCATCGGGCTCCCTGCTAGGTGGGGAGCCTGCTTCCTTCTCTCTCTCTGCCTGCCTCTCTGCCTACTTGTAATCTCTCTCTCTCTCTCTGTCAAATAAATAAATAAATAAATAAATCTTAAAAAAAAAAAACACTTTTAAAAAAAAATCTGTTTTGATATCTTAAAATAAAAATTCCACATCTGATGTATTTTTAACTCCCAAACAATAAACTCAAAAAAATGTATAAACAGTGAAACAAAATAATGAAATAATTATCACAGAAAAAAAAAACCTGAAATGCTTTTTGAAAGAATTTATTAAATATCAAGTTAAGATTTAATCATTAAACACATCAAGGGCAACTCTGGAATGGTAAGCTAAACTTCTTTGAAACACAGCAGGCCCCTCATTCATCTCTCCTGAAACACTGCTCACAACTATGCAAAACTAGCCTAACTTTTTAAAGAGCCCCAAGCTCCATGAATTTACCTGTGAAAAGCAAGGACATCAGAAATGGCTCCACTGTCCTCTCTACCTCAGAATCTCACCCTATTCTTTTTCTTTTTTCTCCAGACTTCTAGAATGAGGTAATCTTTCTCCTTTGCAAAGCAAAAAGCTGTTTTGTAGCCAAATCGCTATGCTCTGAACTCCTACATTTGATTTCCGGTTTCTGGTACCTCTTGCTAGCTACTTGTGCTTTTCAGAGCATACACATTTATTTTCTATATTAATAATAACAATATAATGATGATGCTTGCACTGATGGTAATCACCTCCATTCAGCTCTTTTGCTCTTCCCCGGGTTTTTTGTTTCCATTAGCAGTAAGCCTCAATAAACCTTCTACCCAAGGTTTCTGTGTGTCTTACATACTCTTCACCATCCCTTCCTGCGGTGAGCTGCTGTCCTCACTCTGCTAAACTAGCAGACTTCCAACATTTACCACTGACCTGCAATAACCAAGTCTAATGTGCTCTTCCCCCAAGCTCACTCCCTACCTTGCTTGATTCTGCAGTGTGTGATGATGATGAGCACAAGGCTTTCAAAAACGTCTTTCATGACTCTGAACCATTGCTTTGTCCTGGAATTATTTCCTCAAAAACGTCTGTACGTCCTAACCTGCTTCCTTGCACACTAAACAGAGACATCCTTCCAAGCTCAACTCTGAGCTTTATTTATTTACTTTTTCATTGCTATTGTCTGAGTGATCCTTTCTATTCGGACCTTCCTATATTGATTCTTAAACTTTCAACTCAGGTTCTGATCCTACCCAGATGCTAGTTTTGTATTTTCAGTTCTCTGCTAGATCATATAGATGTCTTGCAGGTATATAAAAGTCAGTAGGCTAAAACTACACTCCTTATGTTTATGGCTATACCCTCCCTAAAATTCCGTAATATATTATCTCTTCACCTCCTATATTGTTCTTTATAACCTTTCACTTGGAAGATTTAGTTCTTTACATGTTTTGTAAGCCTCCAGTTTATTCCAATCACACAGACTAACACATTCCAAACAACAAAGTATTTTTGTCATATGCACCAGAAAGACTCATGACTTGCTATTAATAAAGTATAAAGTCAAAGGCTGGCACTCAGGTTACTCACTACTTGGTTTCAACATGTATTTACATAGTTATTATCACCTGATGCCCTATAAAATAGTCCAGATCATCTATTACTTACACTTGTTCACATATATATCACCCTCACTCTATTTTACTTATGACACCCACTGCCCAGGTCCTGCCCAGATTCTATGTCTTTTTCCAAGCACAATTAAATTCCCAGCACTTCTAAAGTCCTCAATCTCTTTTCTTAACTTCTATGTTAGTCATTTAATATTTGACCATATATTTCATTTAAAAAATTATATTTAGTTTTGATGTGTTGTTTTGGGTCTTCAGTTACTGGATAAACTCAAGAAAGGGCCTATTTCATGTTCCTTTGAGAACTGAAACTATTCATACCCAAACATCTTACTAGCTACATTAACATGAGTTTACCATTCAACTGTCTGCACTAATATGACTCTAATATTTCAGGAAATTCTTGCCATGAAGAAGAGGTTGCAAATAACTTCACCTTCCCCACTCCCCTATGGAACTTTCTGATCACCCACTTACTTGAAAAATAGACTATTCAACTAGTGTCCACTAAAGTAAATATCTTTCTCACAACAACACATAGCTCAACCAAATGAATGTTACTATCTTCCAAACCCTCACCTCCTTGAATTCATCAATCCTAAACTCTTACAACACAAACTCACCCAGTTCCAATCGACACTGCTAATGAGAGACCTGTCAAACTAGATCCCCGAGAAACAACATACACACCCTCCTTGGTCCCTTCCTTCCCATATGCTGCTTACTCTCCGTCAAGACCTTGATCTTCTACACCAATGTGAGCAATAGCCTCAGTTGCTACTTTGATGAATTTCTTGGGAGAGCTGGGGGTGGAAACAGTATTCGGCTGTTTGAAACTTCTATAGTCTATAATGTATATATGTATAACATGTATAGTATATATCCCATTGAAGGATCCCAAGAAATATTTTTCCTCTGCTATAATATTAAGTCTTTTCACTTTATTTCCTTTTTTTTGTTACAACTTTATTTAGAAATATATTTAGCACTACTGACAAAGACTCCCTCCTTGACTAATATTCAGTCAGACTCCTCAGAGTGCTCTTCTTGACTAGTTCTTGACCTTGACCTGCCTTTAGCATGAATCCTGCTAAGTTAGGTTGGTTAGAATACCCCCACCATTGACGTCTGATCAAATTTCTCACCCCCCACCTGTGAAATCTAAGTGCTTGGCCTTGCATTTAAGGACAATCCCGTCAGGCCAGTTTAGGAAGAATCCCCTACACTCGGTATGTTCTCTCAGTCATTTTCCCCTCCTGCCACCTCTGCTCTTTGGTGATAAATCTCCAGTTTCTTTGCTGTATTCAGAGTTCAATTCAGTCTCTGCCCCTATTGCCATAATCTCAGCTCCATTAGAATAGTCATGAATAAAGTACTCCTTACTATTTTAACAAGTGTCAGAATAATTTTTCTTTTAACACTACCTTGGAAATCTAAACTTAGGTAACCTACTTTAATAATAATCTGGCATTAAACTTAAGTTGTATATTATGTATTGTAACTTAATATAAATTATTATTAACATTAATAATTCAATTTATAATGTAAATCAAATTTTATATAATATATACATATCAATAAACTATGTATGTACAGCTGATCAGTTAACAGGGGTTTGAACTGCACAGGTCCAGTTACATGCAGATGTTTTTCAATAAATACAGTACAGTACCATAAACATTTTCTCTTACGAGGTTCTTAAAAACATTTTATTTTCTTTAGCTTACTTTATGGTAAGAATACAGTTCATAATACATATAAAATACAAAATATGTGTTAATTGACTATGTTATTATTATGGCTTTCAGTCAATTCTAGGCAACAAGAGCTTAAGTTTTTAGGGAGTCAAATGTTATATGCACATTTTTGACTGTGGAGGGTCAGCGCTTCTAACCTACAGGTTTTTCAAGGAGACACACACACACACACACACACACACACACACGAGTTAGCTTAGTATGCTAGACCAGTGGTCTACAAACTCTTATTGTGGTTGTGGGTCAAACCTGGGCCCACCAAATTTGGCCCACAACCAAATTAGGGCATATTATTTATTCATTTACCTTTGTCTCTGGATGTTTTCATACTATAACTGTAGATCTGAACAGCTGCAACAGACGAAATGGTTCAAAAAGCCTGAAATATTTACTCTCTGGTCCCTTAAAGACAAAATTTGCTTACCGCTAGACTATTAAGTGTTTGCCTCATTCATAGGACATACTTTTTACTCACTGCATTTATAAACGTTAATTTAGTTACTGATCATTGCAATGTCACTAGAAGAATGTTCTTTGGATCCCCCAAATATTTACATATTCCAAAGAGTTTTGCTTAATTTTGTTTTGTTTTCCAACCTGGCATGAGGATATATTTGCCTTAAAATGGTTTGAATTCTTTGTAAATAGGATAAAATTAGGTGTACAAAATAAATGCATTTTCCTAAAAAGTAACCAGAATAAAGCCCATCTTCATTTAAAAGTCTTTATAATTGTAAGTAATCATCATTAATTCATATGGAAGTGTCAATCCTATGAATGGCACTTCCTGTAATAAAGAGCCTTTCCAGGCTCAATAATGGAGCAGTTGATGGCCACTCAGCTAAATGATGTCTTTCTGATTTGTAGCTAAAATGTGAATAGCAGCAATTTTCTGATGATCATTTCATTCTTTAGATTATTTGCAAAAAAATTCACACAAGAGGAAAACAGAAAACCCCTCTCTAGAATCTCAAATATTTCTTGTCACCAAAAGGTTTGTTTGCATAACAGTAGCATAAGTACCAAATTGTAACTGGCTCTTAATGTTCTTCAGTTATAGCCTATAGAAGTTTACCAAAAGCTTTCTCAACTTCAGACTCCTATAATCAATGATCTGCTTGAGTGGTCCAGTCTACTGAAGCCAGAAGGCAAAAGGAAGATGTATGCAGATTCAAACCTCTTCACTGAGTATCTATCTCATGTAAAATGAACATAAAAGTTGATGTGCTCCATGATTCTCAAGGTCTAAAATTCTACCGCAGCTGATACGGGAAACAAAGGCAGAAGAGAAATTACTAGATTTTCTCACTACCTACAGCCCCCTGACAAGTCCTTGAAACAGGCAGAGTGACGTTCCTCTAGGGACTTAGCCGCCTTGACGTTCATACTTGGCTAAGGTCAAAAGACAACCTTAGCCCAACCCCAGGATCCTGTAGGTCTACTTTAATGTATAAAAATTCCTTTGGAAACTTCCTTTATCTGTAACCCCCCAAGATACATGTTGACAATCATCCCCCAAGCATATGGCCCACGGATATACAACTGAAGGGTCTCATGACTCAGGTTTTATTAGAGGGTAATAAATGACCTTTTCCCAACAACAGCTAGCCCCTTCAACGTCCTGGAGTCCTTTTTTCCAAAATTCTTTAGAGATTTACGCCATGCCTAACTCCCTCCCAATTTGAAAGTATGTAATGACCTGGATGCAGCTCTTCCTGCCCACGGGTCCCGTCCCTGTGGTTTAATAAAACCACCTTTTTGCATCAAAAATGTCTCAAGAATTATTTCTCGGCTGTCAGCTTTGAACCCTTTAATGTCTTTCCTACATCACAGTGACCCTTGAAGAGAACAGAGCTCATTTTAAAGTAATCTCTAAACTGCAAAATACAGAGAAAAAACTTAAGAGGCTAGGAGAAAATATAAAGCACTTCTCCGTCCTTTAATTTTGTTTCTGTTTAAGTCAGCCACTATATGCCAACATTTTTTTCTCATTCTGAAGATTAAACTGGGCTGATCTCAGCCTCCAACTGTACCTTCAGAGGATGGGCAGGTAGTCACCAATCCTGTATAAAATCAGTTTTCTTTTTTCAGGGTTCTACTCCTGTAAGAGGCCTCTCTGTATATGAAAATACCATCTGGCCTTCACCACTGCTGTCTTAGTGATCTGTCTGTTAGCCTGAGGAATAAATTCTCTTCATCTCTGATGAAAAGGCCTCATGTTTTACATACACATTCATTTGCAAAGTAGGGCAAAACCTCAGATTCTTGTACTCACTCAAAAGTTCTCCTCCCTCAATTCTAAACATCCCATTTTCTCTCAAGGTTTTAATTTTAATATTAATTTGTACATCACTAATAAAATAGCCTCAAATTGCATAGTGAAATTTTATTAATGTAGTCATAAGTCAAATAATCTTTCATCAAATTTGTAAATTAAAAACTCAAAATTAACATTAATTCTACACATTCAATTTATGCTTTCATACTGTGACAGTGACTGCCATTTAATGCTCTGAATCACACTGTGTATATATATATCTGTGCAGACTTAACCACCAGTATTGAGCTGTTTTGACATCCACTTTGGATTCTTCCTAACCAGTCCATGAACTTAAGGCCAATTCTGTTAACTACTGACATTTTCCCAACGACAAACATGTTTACTATCTAATATCTTTTTTTAAGATTTTATATATTTATTTATTTGACAGAGAGAGAGAGAGAGGTTACAAGTAGGCAGAGAGGCAGGAAGGGGGGTGCATGCCCCCTGCTGAGCAGAGAGCCTGATGTGGGGCTGGATCTCAGGATGCTGAGATCATGACCTGAGCCAAAGGCAGAGGCTTAACATACTGAGCCACCCAGGCACCCCTCTAATAATCTTTGATAAGGTTATGACCTTCTTCTCAAGATGCAATGATCTGCCATGGTTCTTTCAGTTGAATGGACATATGAATTCATTATTTTTGCCTATCTAGTGCCAGCTCATCTTAGACAGTTTTTGTTATCCTGTGGAAATGTTTTTCTAGTCATGTTTAATATCAGCACATTCGAGATGACAAAAGAAAAAGACATATGTTGATTTCACTCATATGGGGAACCTAGAAAACAAAACAAATGAATAAACAAACAAAAAGCAGAATCAGACCAGTAAATACACAGAACAAACCAGTGGTTGCCAGTGGGGAGAGGGAAGGGGGATGGGCAAAATGGGTAAACGGAGGGGGAGGTACAGGTTTCCAGTTATGAAATGAATAAGTCACAGGAATTAAAGTACAGCATAAGCAACACAGTTAATGGTACTGGAATAATGTACGGTGACAGATGGTAGCTACCCATGTGGTAAAGCACAGCATAAGGTATAGAGAAGTTGAATCACTATGTTGTACACCTGAAACTAACATAACATTGTATGTCAACTCTACTCAAAAAAAAAAAATGCACAGAAAAAGACATGAGGTCAAAGACAGTAACTTTTTGCATTTTTCTGATTGTGTAGTAATATATATGCTCCACTGAGAATTTGTAGAATGCAGGGCGCCTGGGTGGCTCAGTGGGTTAAAGCCTCTGCCTTCGGCTCAGGTCATGGTCTCAGGGTCCTGGGATAGAGGCCCGCATTGGGCTCCCTGCTCAGTGGGAAGCCTGCTTCCTCCTCTCTCTCTGCCTGCCTTTCTGCCTACTTGTGATCTGATCTCTCTCTCTCTGTGTCATATAAATAAATAAAATCTTTAAAAAAAAAAGAAAATTTGTAGAATGCAAACATATCAAGGAAAAATAACTATGAAAATGTTAATATACTTCCTTAAAAAACACACAATTGAGATCTCAATGTGTATCACAGTTTGCATCCTTTTTCTCTTAAAATTGACGATTAGGCATTACACCCCACTATTAAAAATTCCCCATTAGCTATTTCAAATGCCTAACAGTTTTCAGCCCAAATGACACTTTATAAAGAAAAATAAATTGAAACATGAGAATTGGTAATAAAGAAGAGGGAAAGTGGCAATATTTAGAATGTAGAAAAAAGGAAATGTAGATAAGGTAGCCCTGAATATAGTTTCACAAAGGAGCTCTGAGGAATTCTGTTGTCTGGTAAACTAATTCACACATCTGAACAACAGATGCTATGACTCTTCAAACACAGAATGATATACCTTTATCAATTTCTGCATTTTTCAATTAAATCTCTAAAGACTGAAATTGATCACTGCACTCCAAGAAGTATATAATTGAACCATAAGGTAAGACTTCACTAAATAGAAAATTGACTTAGTTGAAAAAGAGAGAAGTATTGCATTGATTTAAACAAAAACAACACTGAAAGAAGTGACAAAAGGAATAATTAAAAATTCACATACTGAAAGTCAACCAGAACCCAGGACAGAATAACAGAATAGTTAAATATATTAAAATGCATATGACAGTTAGCAACATCAGAAAAACTATAACTAGTCCTGTGGCTAAGTTTACTGGAAATGAGGCAATAACTTTGGGCGGCAGGTTTCTGTTTTTGAGTTTGGATGAAATCACTTCTCAAGCATTTTTTTTTTTTTCCTAGTGTTGAAGTTCATGAGAAAAACTCAGTTGATTAAAGAAAGATGCTCATTAAGTCCACATTATAAAATGGTTTTAATCAGGTTTTGTCATACACGAAGGATGTAACTTATCCAACTCTAAACAGCTATTACACAAATTGAGGTTCTTAGGAGAAAACTGATCAGATAAGAATACTTAGATAAGTCAGTTGTTATTTTCTATTCAGGTTACTTCAGGTTAGGAGGTGGGAGACAAGTAAAGGACTATTTTTGTTTCCAGTATCAAAATCTCAACCTAAATGGAGATAACAGCAACAAAAAAAGGACTGTATTGTGTATCTGGCTTCAAGTATGACTTGTTGCAGGGGCTCAAATGATGCCATCGGAGGCATGGACACTATCTTATCAGAATTTTTTTTACAGATGGCTCATTCAAATACGCTTTCTCTTCACAGTCAAAAGATGGTTATAACAACCTGGAAAGCTTACAGCCTCTTACTTTCAAGCCCGACAGGAAAAATTAAGGTTCTTTTTTCCAGGATTCTCATTTAGGGATTCATTGCTCTCACCGGTCTTGATTGGGCCAGGTAAACATTCTTGCCCTGGATGTTAAGGATTTGCAATGTACCAGGAAGGCATAGGACTAAATCCCATGTCCACTGATGCCAAGGGTTGAGTGTTGATTTTTAAGAAAAAAAAATTTTTTTGTGGATGTCAGAAAAGGGTCAAGTTCGGCAAAGTGATACAGCCAACATATCTATTACACGGTGTACATGTGTTGTTAATGACTAATTTCACATATTAAGGATGTTGTTTAGAACAAAAACAATGCTTCTCCAAACCTACCATAAATTGGTGTTTTATTATATAGGAAAGTAAATCAGAATTAATTTTGAAAGTGAGTGAGAAGAGGTCTGGGGAGGTATTTGGCAGCAGCAGAACAGGACCATAATAGGAAATATATCATAATAACTGTTAAAATTCTGAGAAAAAATTTGAGTTTGCTTGGGGTCCTGCCATATTCCCAAATCATGCTTCTCCTAGAGGAAAGTGATTTTGCCTGAAATCACAGGACTTTTGTGGCTCATTGGGGAAGCCTGCCAGGAGGAATGCGTGCTTTTGCCAGGATGTGTAGCCAGAGATTTCATTCTACTGAGGGGGGGGAGTCATGCTGGCAGCAGATCAGTCTGCTACTGCTGAGGGGATACAGAGATGCAGGTCCTGGAAGAATTACAAATTTCCCTCAAAGTTTCAAGTCTCCTGTTGAGTTGTTAAGAGTTATCAGATTCGCCAAGGAACAGACTGAATTTACAAATGAGTCTTGCCAATAAGGATAAACTCTAAACATACAATTTAAAATGAATCACTTAGTGTTACAACGGCAACACAGTATGTATTATACCACCATGTTTATTTCCCTCAAACTACCCACACCAACCCCACGTGTGATTATTATGAACCAAATCTCCTTACTAGACATCTCAGACAAGTTCAAAGTCCATCCCTCCACCATGATCCTTTCCAAACAATGAGTTTTATATACATATGTATGTATATAAACCTGTGTATATATGTATGTATGTTTATATGTGTGTGTATATATATATAAATCCAAACTTGTGTTTATATATGCACATATATACATACATCATACATGGATATATTTTATATAAGTAAAACATATATATATGTTAATACATTAGTCATACAGACATAGATTACTTAATTAGTTTATCAGTAATTTTTATACATCATTTCTATAAAGGAATCTCTAGAATAAATAATTGGCTTCAAACTATTTTGAAGAGCTGGGAGGAACCAAGGAGGTCATCTTGTCCAATCCTTCATTTTTCAATGAAAAATTATAACCACAGAAACTTTTTTTTTTTAAACAACACACATTTATTATCTCACAGTTTCCATGGGTTATGCGCCCAGGAATGCTTAGCTAGGTCCTCTGCTCAGGGTCTGACAAGGCAAGAGTAACATATCAGCTGGGTAGGGAAAGCCACAGTAAACTTAGGGGAACACAGTGAGGAATAAGCAACTAAAACCCCTCAACTGGGATTCCAAGTCCAGTCCAATTTTTGCAACACTGGCTCTCTCTTAACTAATGACAAATGCTTCCTTAAGCTAGCGTTCTAATCTGTACATTCTTTCCTCTTTTCACTTAGCTTTAAGTTTCAAGAAACTTCTTCATGGAAGTAAGAGAGATACTACTAAGTCATAACTAAGTCGTGGTAAGCAATACTTGATAGTTGTGTCTCCCTCCTACTGTTTCCACGATGGGCTCAGTTGACCCACAGTAGTCTGTTGAGGGAGACACAAGGGTAATGGTGCTGGATCTGTTCCTTGGGATGAGCACACTGAGGATAGAATTACTAAGAGAAAATGTGAAGTATGCAGGTACTTTGAGCCTTCTGGACAAACAGTCCCAACACTTTACCTTCTAAATCTGATGGACTGGATGGTTCCCATTTCTCATCTTACGAAAGGTGCCCTGGGTTTTCTTAAATTCTCCATCCCTGCCATCCCTCCAACTATGATTTTTTAATACTCAACATTGTATTTAATTCAAGCCACCTGTTTGCACAGATGGCCACTTGCTCACTTTTATGCAAAAGCTAAAGATCTAGGCCTGACAAAACATGAGTTAAACTGTCACTTTGCTTTGTTTCTCAAGTTTAAAGCGAGTTAAAGAATCAAAGAGAACAGATGTCTCTCACGTTCTATTTCACCTTCTTTTGTCTCCCGTGATCTTTTAGAAAACACAATACAAGATTCTTTGCACTGAACAGTATATTTCTGCTTCAAAAAATGAACCCTCCTGTCCCTCTTCCTAACATGACACTTACTGTCATATCATTAAGCAGATAAGAACCACGATCTGCAGATCCTGCCTCACTTCACCTGCATTTTACCTTCATAACATTGCTCTGGGGGCACAGCTGGAAGCATACATAGGATCGACTAGCAGATAACTGTTCACAGATGCAGATATGATACAGAAAATAAGCACTATTTTTTATCCTTATCAAAATGTTCTGATACAAGTAACGAGATAATACACACAATTTTTCAAACTGTGGTCAGACTAGTCACTCAATTATTTATTTGTTAAGTGTTTACCATATTCCTAAGAAATGTGAAAGGGGAAGAAAAAAAGCACCTAAAATCTTAAAACAAAGTTATGTGGTACATTAAAAAAAAAGTCACCATTTATTACTGTCTACAAGAGCGAAGGCATTCCACGAGGCATTTATACTTATCTCGTGTAATTCTTACAATAATGGTCCTTTTTTACATAAGACAAAATAAAATTGAGCCTTAGGGAACTTCATTAACTGGACTAACACTACACAATTAAGAGAATGGTGCAACCGGAATTGTGAGAGAAGATGGATTTACAATTTGATGAAGAGAGTTACAATAGGGGCTGCAGGGGATGCTACTTCCTGGTCTCTGTCCCCTTCCAGCACCACAACCCCGCCCCCAACCCAGTCTGGGCTGGTGTCTTGACCTGCAGCAAACAGAGGTGGTCAATGAAGGGGCAGCTCCTGAAAGTCCTGGGGGGATGGGGTAACTGGGTGATGGCCACTAAGGCGGGCACATGATGTAATGAGCGCTGGGTATTGTATAAGACTGATGAATCATTGACCTCTACCTCTGAAACCAGTAATACATTATATGTTAACTGAATTTAAATAAAACTTATAAAAGTTTTAAAAAATCAACACTCAACTTCCTGTTTCTACAATTCCAATTATTTCTATGTACCTCAGATAAGGAGATGGTTCAATATTTGTCTTTTTGTGATTGGCTTATTTTGTTTAGCATGTCTTCAAGATTCACTCAAGTTGTAACTTATGTCAGAATTTCTTTCCTTCTTAAGAACGAATAATATGCCATTATATGTATATACCACATCTTGCTATATATTCATCCATCAGCGGAAACTTGAGTTGTTGCCATGTTTTAACTATTGTGAATAATGCCACTATGAATATAGATGAACGAATATCTCTTTAAGACACTGCTTTCAGTTCTGGGGGGATATACCCAAAAGTGGAATTTCTGGATTTCATAGTAATTTTGTTTAATGTTTGGAGGACAGCCCACACTGTTTTCCACGGTGGTTATACTATTTCACATTCCCACTAGCAATGCACATAGGTTCTAATTTCTCCACATCCTTGCCAACATTTCTGATTTTCTGCTTCATTTTCTTATTTGCTTTAATAGTCACCATCCTATGATTGTGGTTTTGATTTGCATGTTTCTGGTGTTAATGATGTGCATCTTTTCATATATTTACTGTCCATTTGTATTATCTTGGAAAAATGTCTATTCAAGCCTTTTGTTCATAATCTAGTTTTTGTTGTTGTTTCTGAGTTTTAGGAGTTCTTCGAGTACGCTGGTTATTGATCCCTTATCAAATATATTATTTGCAAATATTTTCTCCTACCCTGGGCTACCTTTTTACTCTGTTGATAGTGTCTCTAGATGTACAAGAAGTCCAATTTGCCAAATTTTAATTTTGATCATCAGGGCTATTGGTGTCACATCCAAAAAACCACTGCCAAATCCAATGTTATGAAAGTTTTATACCATGCCTTCTTTTAACAGTTTTATACTTTTAAGTTTTCAAGTTAGGCCTTGTTTCCCTTTTGAGTACATTTTTGTATACAGCTTAGGTAAAGGTTCAACTTCAATATTCTGCAGTTGATATCCATTTTTCCCAGGACCATTTACAGAAAAGACTGCCATTTCTCCATTGCAGGTGTACTCTTGTCAAAAGTCATCTGACCATATATGAGAGGGTTTATTTCTATTCTATTCCATTGGGATATATATCTCTCTTTATGCCAGTACCAGAGTGTTTTGATTACTGTAGCTTTGTGTAAGTTTTAAAATCAGGAAACATGAGTCCTCCAACTTTGCTCTATTTTTTCAGGATTATTTTAGTTATTTCAGAGTCCCTTGTGATTCCATATGAAGTTTAGGATTTTTTTTTTTTTTGATGTTGCAAAAAAATAACTGTTGGGATTTTGATGGGGATTGCACTGAATCTGTAGATCACTTTGGGTAGTATGGTCATTTTAATAGTATTAAGTCTTTCATTCTATGAATATTAGATGTCTTTTCATTTGCTGATATCTTCTTAAATTTCTTTCAGAATTGGTGATAGTTCTTCGTTAGATGTTTGGTAGAATTCACCAGAAAATTTATCAGGTCCAAGACTTTTCTTTTTTGGGAGATATTTCATTACTGGTTCAATCTCCTTATTTATAGCTCTCCTCTCCTTGGTTATATCTTTATTCAGATTTTCTATTTCTCCATAATTTAGTATTGGCACATCCTGTGTTTCTAGGAATTTGTATATTTCATTTAAAATATCTAATTTGTTGATGTACAATTGTTCATAGTACTCCCTTAAATCCTCTATTTCTGTATAATCCATAATAATGTCCTTTCACTTCTGATTTTATAATTTGAATTCTTTTTTCTTTATCTAAAGGTGTGCCAATTTTTTTTTTTTGATCTTTGGTTCAAACCAAATTTTTGGTTTATTGGTGTCTCTGTTGTTTTTCTATTTTCTATTTCATTTGTCTCTACTTTAGTCTTAATGATTTCCTTTTGCTAGCTTTGGGTTTAGTTTTTCTTTGTTTTGTTTTGTTTTCTTTTTCTAGTCTCTTGAGTTCTAAAGATTGTTGATCTGAAATATTTCTTTTTTTCACGTAAACATTTTTACTTATAAATTTCTCCTTTTGCACTGCTTTCACTGCGTCACATACATTTTAGAGGTACATTGTGTTCTAATTTTATTTATCTCTAAGTATTTTTTTTACTTATTTCTAAGTTATTACTTTCACTGTGATTTCAGCCTTGATCAACTTGTTAAGAATGCATTTCATTTCCATAAATTTATTAATTTTCCAGTTTTTCTTCTAACTGTGGTTTCTAACTTCATCCCATTTTAATCAGAGAAGACCCTCTGTATATCTTTTAAAAACTACTGATAACTTGGGCGCCTGGGTGGCTCAGTGGGTTAATGCCTCTGCTTTCGGCTCAGGTCATGATCTCAGGGTCCTGGGATCGAAGCCCGCATCGGGCTCCCTGCTCGGCGGGGAGCCTGCTTCCCCCTCTCTCTCTCTCTGCCTGCCTCTCTGCCTCCTTGTGATCTCTCTCCCTCTGTGAAATAAATAAATAAAATCTTTAAAAAAAAAAAAAAAACTACTGATAACTTAATTTGTGGCCTAATTTATAGTCTACCTTGGAAGATGTCCCATGCACACTTGGGCAGAAAGTATATTCTGCTATTGGGCACAGTGTTGCCATATGTCTGTTAGAGACCGTTGGTTTGTTGTGTTGTTCCAGTCCTCTATTTCCTTATTTACCTTCTATCAGGTTGTTAAATCCATTGCTAAGAATGGGGTATTCAAGTCTCTATTATTATAGAGCTATTTCTCCCTTCAATGCCATCCACTTTTGCTTCATATATTTTGATAGTCTATTATTATGTCCATAAATGTTTATAATTGTTGTTCCTTCTTCCTGTATTAAAACTCCTGTTACTACATAATGTTCTTTGAATTTTGCCAACTTTTTTTATTTAAAATATATTTTGTCTCATAGTAGCACAATTACCCATGATCTCTTGTGTTCACTATTTACATGGAGTATCTTTTGTCATTCTTTCACTCTCAACTTATTTGTGTCTTTGGATTGAAAGTATGTCTCCTATACACAGCATACAGTTAGATCATATTTTTAATCCATTATGACGTCCTTATCTTTTTACTGGAGAGTTTAATATATTTATATTTAATTACTGGTAATTTTAAGTTACTGCTAAGGAAAAACTAATTTCTATCATGTTTTAAAATTTGTTTCCTCTATGCCTTATAGGTTTTTATTCTCATTTCCTGCATTAGACTTTTTTTATGTTTAGTTGATTTTTTATAGTGAAATGTTTAAATACCTTTCTCATTTCCTTTGGGATATATTCTGTAGCTATTTTCTTTATGGTTACCATGGGAACTACATTCAACATCCTAAAGTTTATAATGGTCTAATTTGAATTTATACTAGCTTCTCCTCAATAACATACAAATCTCTGCTCTTTTACAACTCCATTCCCACCACTTCTAGTTGTAGAGGTCACAAAATTACATCTTTATCTATTGTGTGTCCAAAAATATAAACTCTGTGTCTGAATTCCTAAGAAGATCAAGTTCATGTAGTCTCTGGTATCTTTTTCACTTTCCGCCTCTATGGGCTGAATTCTTTAAAGCCTGATTGATGGGTGCCTGGGTGGCTCAGTGGGTTAAAGCCGCTGCCTTCGGCTCAGGTCATGATCTCAGGGTCCTGGGATGGAGGCCCACATCGGGCTTTCTGCTCAGCGGGGAGCCTGCTTCCTCCTCTCTCTCTCTGCCTGCCTCTCTGCCTACTTGTAATCTCTCTCTGTCAAATAAATAAATAAAATCTTTAAAAAAATAAAAATAAAAAAAAATAAAGCCTGATTGAAAGGCAAGATGACTCTTATGACTTTTCACCCTTTTCTCATGTGAATTCATTGCTTTAGTTTTTAGAGCAGTCTGGTGTTAAGATTAAGACTTTTGAAAAAAGGACACATTTCACTTAAACCTTCAGAAAAGTCTAGGTACCCTATTGCAATTTAAAAAACATACACTTTTTAGGCATTCTTGGATTCAAGGACTTGATGTCATCTCACAACACCCTAAATCCAATTATATTCCTAACAGAAACTTCAACCCCAATTCACACACACTCTGGCCCATGAGAAATCTAAAAGTCCTAGGTTCTCACTGAGCCAAAGCCCATCAATAATTGCTTTCTTTTTCTCCACAATAGTTTTATGCAGGAGTCAATGATAGGCCAGCCTTCCAGCATTGCTAGATGATACACACACACACACACACACACACACACACACCTGCAATTCTGTATTTAAAATACCAGAGGAAAAAAAATCAGTTTTCACAAAAACAGTACACTAAACCAACATTAAATAATTTAAATTGAGTAAATCTTTACAACCTAAATAGACATAAAGTTAGCTGATTTCTAAAGTGTTACATAAAACTGCACTCTTTATGCTCCTACATATTCTCTATGGCAGTCAGCCAGAGAAAACCTTTGGAAGACTGAGAACTCATGCTGGAGACACTGAAGTTTATTCTTGCCCATTCTGAAAAATTGGCTGATATTGATAATTGTTATAAAAAGTTTACCCCATGAGTCTCATAGGCTGCCAAGAATGTAATTGTGCTGAAATGGAAGGCTGGTATTAAGCTTGCATCTGGTTCTGAGTCAAGGAGCCCTCACTCTTTGACTAGCATCAAGGGAAGCTTCTTTCATTTAGGGAAAACAGATGGAACAATTTGACTATAATGGAGTTCATTTTGAGGAACTGTCCCAGCTTGTCCAAACTGATGGCTCATTGGATAGGATTCCAGATAAATAATGAACACCTGCATGAGTTGTACTTACTACCCCTGGCTCAAATAAATCAAGTTTAAAAACATTAGGCATCTACTATGTTTGAGGCATGGTTTCATTCATGATTTTATCAAACATGATATTACGATCGTAATTCTGCCCCCCCTTTTTCTAAACAATTAGAACACTGTATTCCATAATAATAAAACATTTTTAGAATACTTTCAGATTGTGTTTTCATTTATTATATCAAAATATGGTTTTTGTGAAACAGCATTTGCCAAAATTTTAAGTGGAATCTTACATTTTTCTTATATTTTATTTTTTTTATTATGATCAGTATAGTACATAATTAGTCCTTGATGAAATGTTCAACAATTCATTAGTTAAGTATAACACCCAGTGCGCATCACAGCACATGCCCTCCTCAATACACTCCTGAGAACTACAACCATTTTCCTGAGTGCCGTCTCAATCTTCTCCCACGATCAGCTCAAGAGTGCAAATGTGTGCTACTTAGAAATTTGCTCAAGCATTTTGAAATCTAAGTTTCAACTCAACCATGATGAAAAATTGTATCCATAAGGGGCACCTGAGTGGCTCAGTCTAAGCATCTGCCTTCAGCTCGTGCTCCCAGGGTCCTGGGGTTGAGCCCTGCATTGGGCTCTCTGCTCAAGCAGAGAGCCTGCTTCAACCTCTCCCACTACCCCTGTTTGTGTTCCCTCTCTAGCTGTGTCTCCTCTGTCAAATAAATAAAATCTTTAAAAAAAATTGTATCCATAAATCTGTAAACACTGAAGCGATTAAAATACTTCAGCAATAAAACTCAATAAACATTAAGTTTCTACTATATATCAGGTACTAACTAGTCTATTTGCTAGGGAGAAAAAAAATCTACGAATAACACATCCTCACACAGTAAAGAAGCTCACTCTTCAATGGGAGACACAGGCAAATAAAACTATTTCAATACAAAGGGAAGTATTGTGATTAAGAGTAAAGACTTGCATTGTTGAATAAAGGATGCAATAAGCCACCTATATTTTAAGACGCTAGCCAAAATAGACATGTATTTTAAATGAAAAATATAGACTGGATTTTCAAAGTTCAACACGAAAGAATACAAAATATCTCATTTTAAAAATACTGATTAATACTGAACTGTTATTCAGGATATATTGTATTAAACAAAATCTATTAATACAATTAATTTCACCTGTTTTTTTTCCATTTTTTTAATGTGTTCTTTAGTAGTAAAATTTAAAAATCACAATATATTTGTAACTCACATTAGATTTCTATTGGATAGCACTGGTATGAACTCTTAATGCTAGACCGCTTGTATTTAAAACTCACTCAATCACTTGTTAGCTGTGAGACCTTAGGCAAAAGTTACTTAATTTTCTTTGCCTGTTTTCTCATGCGTAAAAAGAGGTTGACGATAAGTAATATTATTATCTGACTGAGAAGGTTGCTGGAATGAGTCAAAATGAATTAAACCATGTAAAAGGCTACTGTTACTAAATTAAGTGAGCACAGAACATTCGACAGGTACAGAAGAATACCGATCTCAGGCTAGGAAAAGTAAGTTCAAGGGAAGAATTGCAAACTTCCTCAAAGCAGTGGTAGGAAAAGAAACTAGAGAAGAGGCAAAAAACAGGTCACTGCACTGTCCTATCCTCTTCTAAGGAACTTAGGGAACTGAGAAGTTCCTCTATAAAATCAACCACACTGTCCTAGGAGAATCAAAGGAAATATACACAGAGAAGAAATGAACTGGGGTGTTGGGGGGTAGGGATAGGGTGGCTGGGTGTTGGACATTGGGGAGGATATGTGCTAGGGTGAGTGCTATGAATTGTGTAAGACTGATGATTCACAGAGCTTCACCCCTGATACAAATAATACATTATATGTTAATAAAAAAAACTGAACTGGGTATAAGTGAGGTCATGCAGGTGACTGCTAAAATATTAATAAAAGAATTTCTGAGGAGTAAGGCTTAATTCTTCCCCATTCACTTCCTCTCAAGGCAGGCTGCTTCTGATGGCTAGAAAATGATCCTTTTTCACTAACTGAGCCTTAAGCCTGAAAACTGATAGTCATTTAATATACCCACTGCAAGCTATGAAAAAATTTTGAATTTTGTCAATCAGCGAACCCACCAAAAGAAATATTACTGCTCAGATTCTATTCTGATTATTGACAGACACTAACACTCATAAGTTGTTTATAAATTATTAGGACAAAATAGAACTAGAGAGACCTACCTCTCAGGAGAAAGAGGTAGGATTAAAATATAAACTGAGGCCCAAAAGAATTTTCAAGAGTTCCTTCCAACAAACATTGATTCAAACTGGACAATGCCAAATAGAGGGTGGTGAGGAGCTCTGCTGGCAGCAGTGAGGGGAAAGGTTTTTATTCTGAAGACACAGAAACAAAACAAGACCTTTGATCAGCTGTAAATAAGCAGTTGCCTTATTTGAGAAAGCTTAATTGGCTGTTTGTGATTTGCTGCTCTTAAGATTGGTTTGGTTTGGTTTTTGGCTCCTAGTGCATCCACCCTGGCTTTCGTACTGGTTTGCATACTTACACCATCAAAGCATTCTAGCCACCTCAGTCTAATGGCCATCTTGTTTAAATTTTAACAGGAGTTGCAGCAGTAATTCATGAGGACAATAAAATAACAAGAAAGGTGACTCTTTTGGAAGAGATGTGGCAGATTAAACTTTAAATATGTTAAATAAAGAAACATTGTAAAAAGCTAAATAGAGGTGCGCCGGGGTAGCTCAGTGGGTTAAAGCCTCTGCCTTTGGCTCAGGTCATAATCTCAGGGTCCTGGGATTGAGACCCACATCGGGCTCCCTGCTCAGCGGGAACCCTGCTTCCTCCTCTCTCTCTGCCTGCCTCTCTGCCTGCTTGTACTCTCTCTCTGTCAAATAAATAAATAAAATCTTTTTAAAAAAGTTAAATAGACAAATACATGTATCCATGCATACAAATAGTATATACTAAAAGTGTGACAGGAGTGGTGCCTGTGTGGCTCAGTCGGTTAAGCGTCTGCCTTCGGCTCAGGTCATGATCCCAGGGTCCGGGGGATCGTGTCCCACATCTGGCTCCCTGCTCACCAGGAAGCCTGCTTCTTCCTCTCCTCCTGCCCCAGCCTGTGCTCCGTCTCTTTCACTCACTGCCTCCCTCAAATAAATAAAATAAAATCTTAAAAAAAATTTTTTTTAAAAAGCATGACAGGAGAAACTGTAACAATAAGCAAGAGCAATAATACCTGAAATAATTCCTAATTTTGATTAGAATCATTCTTTCCTCTTCTAGTAAGATTTGCTGCTTTGTCATTAAAAGCCGATACAAGTATCTGGTCCCTGCCAACATCCTGGGACAGCACCTGAGTGCATAATCCCATTGATATCACAATAGATACTTTATTTCTTGGTGGTATGCTACCAGCATGTTTCTCCACGTTTGTCTCTGTCCCATGTCCTCACCTCCCCCACCTCAGTGTTGAATGCATCACTGAAGCAGACCTGACCCTCTGCGCTTATGGAAGGCGTGTTCTTTCTTGTGGGGCAGCATTTTGTCTTGTATGGTCTCATGAACAGACCACATTTATCACTCATTCATGGCTCAACACTGCAACCTTCCATTTGTCTCTTGAGTTAGATTTTTTTTTTTATTTATTGTCCCTCAGATCTGAAAACTAACGCTGCAGTCGACATAAATTTGAAAAGAATCAAATTCTAGCTAAGACAGATGCATCTTCAGATGAGCGAGAACTACAAAGAAATAAAGATGTAAGAGTAAATATTATACTAAATTACCTCCAATGTTATTTAAGAACCAAAGCTCCGGGCGCCTGGGTGGCTCAGTGGGTTAAAGCCTCTGCTTTCAGCTCAGGTCATGATCTCAGCGTCCTGGGATCGAGGCCCGCATCGGGCTCTCTGCTCAGCAGGGAGCCTGCTTCCTCCTCTCCCTGTCTCTCTGCCTGCCTCTCTGCCTACTTGTAATCTCTCTCTCTGTGTGTCAAATAAATAAATAAACTCTTTAAAAAAAAAAAAAAAAGAAGAACCAAAGCTCCTAGGGGGCTACGTTTGTACTGACCTTTCATTAAACCGCAAATCGCGCTGTGGCTGTTTTTAGGAAGAGAGCACAGAAAACCAAAATTTGAAAACAATGAGCCATATAGAAAAAAATGAGTAATGCAGACATGGCCTCGGCTGCGGGAGAGCAGACTGGGAAATGCTCGAGCAAACAGTGATGGAATGTGACAGGGCTATTAAAATCCAAATCCACACACACATTCAAATTGTTTTTCATCTGGACACAGTTTCTTCCCCTCGTCTGGACTGCAATCCCAAATAACGGGCTTCGACGCTCTCAAGCAGTGCCCAACGAGAGAGGCACGTCTATGTTTTCAAACATTTGGACGTCTACTTGCTCATATGCCGGGGTTTGATGCCCAGGTTCCGTTCTGTGCCAGAGATCCTGGTCCAGGACAGAACCGGGAAAAGATGGTGCAGAGACAGGATGATAAATGAGGTTTACCAAATGAAAAGGTTTGGTGGTCCTCTCACGTTCTTGGCCAAAGAAACAGATTTACCAACACGTCTGCCCTGAAATACATTCTTCTATAAAGTTTTAAAGTGAAACAGCTAATCTGCAATATATAAAAAGACTAACAGGCAACTCTTCTCTTTTTGTCTTTACATCGCTACCCAGATTCAAAGCTCCTGCTGCAGAACACAGGACTTGTATAGATAGATCTAGGTCCTGTTTGTTTGTTGTAACTCAAACCAAATTCATATTTCAAAAATTATAACACAGAAGGATGTCTTGAGGTGCAACGATTCTATTCATGAGAGGTTTTTCCCCTTAAAATAAGATTTGTCACACATTTCATTTTAAAATGGAATCCATCCAATACACTTAAAATGAAAATAAATGTGTAGGCTTTCACTGATTTCCAAATTTTTTTTAAAGATTTTATTTATTTATTTGACAGAGAGAAAGAGAGAGATTACAAGTAGGTAGAGAGGCAGGCAGAGAGAGAGAGGAGGAAGCAGGCTCCCCGCTGAGCAGGCAACCCTGAGATCATGACCCCAGCCAAAGGCAGAGGCTTTAACCCACTGAGCCACCCAGGCACCCCTGACTTCCAAATTTTAAGAAAATAAGTCTCTTAAATAATACCAATATAAGCTTTTTCAAAAGTATTTCAATCTGTGACTGTAGAAATTTTGAAAGGATGCTAATTCTTTGAGCAGAAATAAAATAAAAGTAGAAAAGGTTTTAGTCAGAATAGAAGACAGGCAATACCTTCTAAATACCAGACCTCTAAAACTGACTACAAACATAAATCACAAAGCACAAAATGACAACCAGTAAATCTGTCATGTAGATCTCATCTGATAATTTGCACACTGTCATCTAAAATCCAGTCAACAGTGTTTCACTAGATGAAATTATATTTGAAAATATTCTAAAATACTCGAATTTGGAAATTGATTTAAGTCTTGTTACCCTCTTCCAAATAATTTTTAAATGGAGTTTTATTATTTTTTATTATTATTCCTTCCAATTCTCCTAATATGATTTAGCAAAACCGAAACACCGTATTCTAACAAGGCCCTGATTCTGTTATGTCAGTTTATGTTTGTAATCTCTCCCAATTGCTAAGGGTTACAACTTTGGTTTCACAAGGTCCTACCTGTATACAGGCTGTTCTATATAATACAACTTGCTACGAAAGTCAAAGCAAACACAAGCGTCACTCACCTAAGGATAATTTTTAAAATGTTGTTAAAATGTCTTGTGTCTTTAAGTCTGCCATATTAAATAACAGTATAATTCAATCAATCCCACAAACATAGGGAGTATCCTAATCTACTGTCTCCCATTTTTAATGACTTATTTCATTTGTGGTATGCTTGTGTTTTGTGGACATGTGTGCATGAGTAGACATGTAATTTATACTTTCTCTTCATTGCCACTAATGCTGTTTATACTTCTTTCTTTATCTTTACCCTTAATTTCCCCTGTGCTCTCCAAGTTTCTGAAGGAACTTGCACCTTTTCTAACAAATCTAGGTATTTCCTCAGGATAATATTTAAAGTTAAGAAATGGATAGAGAAGAGAGGTTAAACTATAATCAATATTCCCACCATAGGCCAGGTACTTTCAATATATAGGTCATCTCTTTAATATCACAACCTTTGAATGAAGATAATATTACCACCATTTTATCTATGAGTAAACAAATCTAGAGAGATCCAGTAACCTGACTCTCATCACACTGATAATTAGAGAAGGACCCAGCACTGAATTAGATTTCCAACAAGAATAAAACAAACTGAGGGTTACTGGGTGGTAGGAGGGTAGGGATAGGGCGGATGGGTTATGGACACTGGGGAGGGTTTGTGCTTTGGTGAGTGCCGTGAAAGGTGTAAGCCTGATGATTCACAGACCTGTACCCCTGGGTCCAAAAAAAAAAAAAGGATTTCCAACAGGAACATCTATGATTTAGTGCTATGTTATAGTGCTTCAAGCTTCTATGTGTATCAGTAGTTACATAGTTAGAAAGCCAAATTTTAGGAAACTGAGGTTTTATTCTGTGGAGCCTTTTCAATTTTTCACAAATGTAATAGGATTTATATTATTCTGTCATCTCAAGTGTTTATTTCTTTTTTTTTTTTTAAAGATTTTATTTACTTGACACAGAGAGACAGATCACAAGTAGGCAGAGAGGCAGGCAGAGAGATAGGAGGAAGCAGGCTCCCTGCTGAGCAGAGAGCCCGATGCGGGCCTAGATCCCAGGACCCTGAGATCATGACCTGAGCCGAAAGCAGAGGCTTTAACCCACTGAGCCACCCAGGCGCCCTCAAGTGTTTATTTCATCATAAAAATCATTAGCACTATATCTGAACTATATTGTTTATTGTAGTATGCTTTTATAGAAAAGATCTTTTAACAATAATCTTCAAAAACTGAAATAAATTGCTTTACTCTTGATACATCAAATAGGAGTAGATGTTTAGTATAACCTGGGAAATATTAATATTAGTAGAAATTTTCTATTTGTGGAAATGTTTTGATTAAAGGACTTCTCTACTTTCTGAAGAATACTAGCTCTCCAAAATGTTACTTGGTGCTTCAAATGATTGGTTCTATGATTTTTAAAGTTGAGGAATACTGCATTCTAACTCCATCTCAGACATGTCAAAATGCAGTTTAAAGAATCTGAGAGGTCCCAGATGGGAGACAGGAGGATAAAGATTTGTATGGAGTGATATTCCCACATCAGTTTGCAACGCATAGGCCTATTACTTTGTAGAGGCAGGAAATAAGTCAATCAGGGATTTGTAGATAAACATCTTCATGGCACTGATCCAAAACAATGTTTTTCACACTTTTAAATTAGTAGTTCCTTAAACAGTTAGTTAATAGTGAATTTTTTAAAACACAGTTAACAGTGTTACCCATAATGGAATTTTACATTAGGTCTTTAAAAAGGCAAATTACTATGAAAGTAAACTAATTTGGGAAGCTAGTGTTTAACTCAGGGCAAACTCAAATCCTACATGCATATATATTAACTAAATGACCAAAATATTATGCTCATTATTTCATCCTTTCCATTTCAATGCATTTAGCATTTCCTTAAATCTTTTTTTCTTTTTCTGGTCTACCCTCCCCTCCTGAATCTTAAAATACAATTTGTTTTCTTTCTTTCTTTCTTTCTTTCTTTTTTTTTTTTTTTTGAGAGAGAAAGAGAGAGAGCACGTGTGTGCAGGAGAGCAGGGAGGGGAGGCAGTGAAAGAGGAAGAGAGAGAATCTTCCTCCGTGTTCAGTGCAGAGCCAAACAGAGGGCTCGACCTCACAACCCTGAGATCATGACCTGAACTGAAATCAAGAGTTGGACCTTTAACTGACCAAGCCATCCAGGCACCCCTTAAAATAGAGTTTTTCAGAGTTATGCAAGGATAATTAGACTATTGCCACTAATCCTAATATACAGTACTAAATATTTTGACACTGTATACTTTATTACAGTAACTTTTTCCCTCTCAGTATGAAACTTATACTAGATCTTTTAAAATTCAGCAGTTCTACTGCCTTTAAGACCTACTCTAATTTTTAGTCATACTTTAATATGTACTTTAATTCCAAAGTTCACAGTATGCAAGAGGATAACCATACTTTTTAAATAAATAATCAACAGATTATTGCAGAGCTGGAGGAGTTAACTGCTGAATTGAATAGTATGTGTTACTGCAATCTAGAAAGACTCAAGTGTAAAACTTATATAGATGTAATAAGGAAAATGGGTTGCAAATATTAAACAATACCTATTAATTTTATCTTTATACTGTTTCCTTGAATCTTTTCTAAGATGGGGCCAAAAATTTATTGTTCCCAGGCAGATTGTGCTTGTGATTGGTCCTTTTTAGGAATATAAAAAAGAATCAGAGTACAGGATAAATAAAGAAAAGACCATAGAGTATTAAATAAGGGCAACAGTCGGTAGAATCACATAGCTTTTCCACTTGAGATTATGGAAAAAGAAATCTGTAAGTTGATCAGTTACTGCCCTTACATGAAGGACACTTCAGCCCCTGTAATTTACAAGATTCTCAATCCTTTCTCTAACTATACTCCTATTGATGGAAGAACCTATGAGGCAGAGGAGATGCCATAGTTATCTATTGGTAATATACCCATCCAGATGCCTAAGACTCTAAAAATTCCTACCTGAGCCCTATTCTAGAGCTTCCAAAAGTTTATTCCTTGGGTTTTTCCTCTTTAGGATGGATTGTGCCACATGTACGGACAACTCTGGGCTTAATGAGCGTATCAGAAGATATGTTAATGGGAGGGTATAAACATTTTCAACATATTGGCTATGGTATCCACATGTTTGAGGTTCCTCAAAGTACTAAGAAAAGGGGTTGGACATAAGAGCCAGCTGCCAGGTGTTGACTCTCCTATGTCGTTGAGTTTGGGTGCAGAATTCAAAGGAGTCAGAACATTCACAATTCACCTTGACTTACCACATTGTTAGGGAGATATCTTTGTCAAAGTACGAGGATGGAACATACTACATTTAACACATATTTAATGTGAAAAAGCATCTCCATGTATATCTCATCTGGCCCTAAAAAACATTATGACTGTCCTGTTCTGATCACATCATTCATGCTAGTGGGGAGAGGCACACTGTATCATTTGAGTCATCTGGGAGGAATGTTGAGTAGAATTATATAGGAAAAGTGAACTGGGCACCTGGGTGGCTCAGTTGTTAAGCGTCTGCCTTTGGTTCAGGTCATGATCCCGGGGTCCTGGGATCAAGCCCCATGTCGGGCTCCCTGCTCAGTGGGAAGCCTGCTTCTCCATCTCCCACTCCCCCTGCTTGTGTTCCCTCTCTTGGTGTATCTGTCTCTGTCAAATAAATAAAATCTTAAGAAGAGAAAAGAAGAAAAGAAAAGAAAAAAGAAAAGAAAGGAAAAGAAAAAAAAGAAAAGAAAAGAACAAACGACCTGGTGGTTAACCAGTGAAGATCTGATGGAGGTGGAAGCCATGATGCAGGATATCTATAGAGCCATCATGAGCCAAAGGAAGGCTGAGTAGACAAGAGAATGCCACTGTCTCTACTCAATGCAGAGGAGATACGCCAGTGTGGGCTCTACCACTTTAGAAACTCAGCCATTATGATAAACAGAAAGAGCAGCAACCACAGGAAAAACAGATGAGTCTAGAGATACAGAGGGGATTACAATCAATGAATCTAATCTGAGTAACACAAAGTTAGGAAACCAACACTTTACCAGATGCCAGTTTATGGTGAGGGTTAGGAGAGGGGAACTAGCCAAGAGATTGAGCATTTTTAATCTGGGGGTCACCACTCCCTAAAGGGATAGCTTAATCTGGTGTAGTACAGGTTAATGCAATAGGTTAGGCATAAATGGTCCAAGATAAGGTATGGCCTCCTAGTACTGAGCAGGTGTGTCCCATAAGTAAATAAGACCAAATCACTTAAAGAAAAAATAAATTACATTTTCTCTGTTTATTTAAGTTGAAGTATTAGCAATTTTCTGACATCACTACTCATAGATAAATATTTATGTATAGGTCATCCCTATATATTCAAAGAGATACTGACAGTATTATTTATACCCAACTTCGTTCCATCTAAAAACCTCAGGAACCAATTCTTCAAGTATCTTTATTGGGTTTCACTGATCTTAAAAGTCTGGTATTCAAACTCTTGAAGCATCATCATTCTTTCAGCCTCAAAGAATGACATAAAATATGAATAACAATCGGTACCTTGCTAAGGGTTTGTGTTTAGTATGTTTCTAAAGCCATGGTAAATGTATGAACCTCTGAGATGAATCACTCATGAAGGCTGTCCTTAAACAAGGATGATATAGAAACACATTGCTGTGCTGACATGGGAATGAGTGTCCAATTCTCCCTCAGGGGAACATGAATAATTTCCAAATGTGGCTGATGCTGGAGCAGGTGGCTATTCCACCTCTTTGGGTAAGACCTTTCAAGGTAGAGGAAACAGTTTAAACAAAAATTTGAAGGAGCTAGACAACGTATCATAATTTTAGAGACTTTCTTAACTCAAGCTTCTATAACAAAGTCCCATGGAAAACAAAAAACATTTATTTTGCTAGTTCTGGAGGCTGGGAAGTCAAAGAGCAAGGTGCCATCAGAAGTGATATCTGGTGAGAACCTTCTTTCTAGTTTGCAGATGGTGGTCTGGTCTTCTCATTCTATCTTCATAGGACAAAAAGCCAGAGAGAGAAAATAAGCTCTCCCATCTTTTTTTTAATAAGGGCACTAATCTCATTCATGAGAGTTCCATCCTCATGCCCTAAACACTTCCCAAGGCCTCCAACTCCTAACACCATCACATTGAGGATTAGGACTTCAACATACTCACTTTGGAGAAACAAAAACATTCAGCCCACAACAAAGACCAAACTATCAAATCTAGCTGGGTCCTGTAGACAGACTCCATATTATGGAGGACCTCATGTTTCACACCATGGAATTTGGATTCCAGCCTAGTAGGCAATGAAAAGCCAGTAACAAAAGATTAAGCCAGGAAATGGTATGATGAGTATGATGTAACAATCATGTTGCTACACAAGGTGCATAGATTGGAGGAAAGCAAGGCTAATATAAAGAGAACATGCAGAAGCAGCAGGAGGCTAGGAAAAAGATAAATTGGGTCTGAATTAAGGTGGAAGAAAAAGGATACAAGGGAATGAGTCCGAGAAGTCATAAGGAGGTAGAGCTGGCTGAAACTGGTTATTGTTTGGATGTTTAAAGGATCAGGAAAAGAGAGTCATGGAGGAATGCTTAAGGACTGGCACACAATGGTATCACATTCACCATAGTTTGGGAAACAGTAGAGTTAACAAGGAATGACAGTGAATTTAACTTTAAACAGGCTGAGTTTGAGATGCCTACAGATAGTTAACATTTGGATTCTTCAGTGGACATTCAGAAAAGTAAAGCAAGGTGCTAAAATTTCTGAAAGATAATTGAATGACAGACATTTCAAGGCACCATAGGGTCAGAGAGAACTAAAGGAAAAGGCAATTTTAGCTCAGAGACTACCTACTGTTAATGAAGGCTGAGAGAGAGAAGGGGGAAGAAGGGAGGAAAGGAAATTGGAATTGACTCTATAAGCAATAATTATTCCACAATCAGTATCAGAGCAAAGGGGACATTATCTCTTGGTGTATAAGTAAATATTGGCACTATTACTTCTACATGGGGTAAATAATACACAGAGTTCTATTGGAGAGAGATCACTCACTATTTTTAAAATCAGCTTTTCTGGGTGTAATTTATAGACAACGAAATTTACCCATTTAACTACTCCCAACTACTCCAAGAAATTTCCTTTTAGTCACTAAGTTTTGAGTTTTACTGTAAAAGAAAAAAATTAATTACTAATTTGTTTAAGAGTATTTTGAGTTTTTGAGATGACAAGATATAAAAATACACTGGCTTTATTTGCCTTTTTATCTTTTTGACATAGAAGGCACAAAGGAGCTCATCAATTAAAATTCATAAAATAATAAAATTTGAATTCTGTTGTTGTTTTTTTTTAAGACTTTATTTATTTGACAGAGAGAGAGGTACCAAGAGCAGGAACACAAGCAGGCGGAAAGAGAGTGAAGCAAGCTTCCCACCTAACTGGGAGCCCAATGTGGGTCTCAGATCCCAGGACACTGGAATCATTACCAGAGCTGAAGGCAGACACTTAACGGCTCAGCCACCCAGGCGCCCCTAAAATTTGCATTCTTGAATGCATCTCTGTTGCATTTAGTTTCATCTTTTCCTTGGGATATGAACTCAAATTTACTCCACAGTTAAGCTCTCATAAGTTTGAAATTAAATCTGAAATGGTCACTTCCCTTACTCCTTAAGTGAAAGGTCCCTGCCCTCATATGGCCTCGGCCCACGTATAAACAGACTTTGATTAGACCAGGCAATAAATATCTACTGATCGGATTCGTTTTACAGCACTCAGATTTGCTGATTATCATGCACATCAACCATCCTCTTTTCCCATTCACAAAACCCAGCAGTGGCTAAGTCAAGCTTCTGTTCACTGAAACCGTGTTGTGACCTTTCCTTGCTGTGTCTCACGATTCTGATAGGGCAGCAAGAGAAAGACCCAGAATCAAACAGTAGGGTCACAACTGTGTAACTACTACCTTGTGACGATGATGCAAATTCTCTAGAGACATGTACATGCAGCTGGCCAAGAAGAACAGCAAATGAGAAAACTTCAGAAGCCTGAATATATTTGTAAAGAGAAGTGATTAAGGTTACGTTTGTTAAGCATTTTCAAATTCCTGCAAGAAAAGCATCATCTAAATCTAGATTTAAATAGGTATGTTTTAAAACACAAAACCAAGAAGACTGCTTTCTTAGCCATGGAATGTCACCTTGGGAGATATTACTTGAGTTCAAATAGATAAAATTCCTAGTACTTCATTATGTCTTTTCCACTTATGTGCCAAAAGAGAATAACTAATAGGGAGAGAAAGAAAGGTTTTATATTTTCAAGTCGTTATGAAAAATGTAATCCATTCATACAATAGAGTGTGTGATTACTTATGTGGACACCAGGCAGAGTTAATGGGCCTCTGAAACCTATTATATCAGTCACTAGAAAGTACCTATAAAGCTAGAATTTGAAACTCCCATCACCACTGAATATTCAAATGAATACTATGGTTACTAATTCTAAAAAGGAAAATTACTACATTTATTGCTATGTGCAGTAAAGAAAAAAATTAAAGGTAGTTTTCCATCCTTAAGGACAAACTCTATATCCTGTTCAGCTTTATACCCACATCATCTCACAGAGTGATTTGAGCAAAGGTGCCCAATATATGTTTCCTTACATAAGTCTTGCAAGTCCTAATACCTAAGGGTGGACTGATGAGACAGCCATCCTTCCCAATTTTTTCTTTAAACTCTAGGTGTCAGACTAAAATGAAATCTCACCAGTTAAAAATAATTTCAATCATTCAAGTGAAAGTTGGGGAAACTGCATTTGGAAATACATAGACTAATTTAGATTCATATTGTATTTGGCATTAGTTCCTTAAAAATTTCCATTTTTGTGGATCCTCTGACAGAGTACATCATGTCCCACCTTCCAACAAGTTGCCTTATTCACCCCTAGAGAAGTCAGTTAAGGGAAGGGCTGGTAGGCACTTGGGAGAATTAAGCTTGGTACATAGCTTATGGTTCACAACGCTGGCATTTCGTGCATAGATGAACAAAGAGGTCAATGAGAACCATGACAATAAAGCCATGGAAAGAGCCTCTCCTGTGGTTAGAGAACTTCAAAATCAAACATGCATAATGAAAACGGACTTACCCCAAAGTCTGCCAACTAACACTGCTATGTCCACCCAAGTCACCAATGTGGCTTCCATGGAGTTTCACACAGGTGCTAACCAATTCTCACTGTCTGCAGTGGTCATTGCTAACTGTAAGCCTCTACCACAGCATACGCTCAATCACTGAGACTGTCCCTCTATGGGTCTCTGCTGCTGGAATGTAGGCATAAAGGAAAGGGCTGAGTAACATTATTACATAACCTATTAACAGGTTAATACTCCTTGTGATGAAAGGAATATGCAGCAAAATATCAACCAGTCATATATTGCTGGCATGTATTTCACATTTAACATTATTCAGGTGTTTATACAGTATATTTAACAAAAATAGGCACATACATAATATATGTAGACAAACTACATATATATAGGATATGAACAGCACAAATACAACTTATCCCCTTTTTTAAGATTTTATTTATTTATTCATGAGAGACAGAGAGAGAGAGGGAGGGAGGGAGGGAGAGAGAGAGAGAGAGAGAGAGACACAGAGGGAGAAGCAGGCTCCCCAGAGAGCAGGAAGCCTGATGCCAGACTCGATCCCAGGACCCTGGGATCACAACTGAACCCGAAAGCACATGGAACCACCCAGGTGCCCTCTTATCCCCCTTCAATTAAAAAATTATTTTTTTACTGATCCTCTTTAACATAATTTATTTTAATATACCTGATAATTCCAAAGTCTCGATATTCTAGCAGTACTCAAACCAACATGTAAGTTAATGACGAGAGCTTGATTAAGGACACACACAACAAAGTTGTGGATGCTCAACCAATACAGTTTGATCGTGGCTTGTCTCCTTTTTTTTAATTTATTTATTTGACACAGACTGAAAGCACAAGCAAGGGGAGCTATAGGCAGAGGGAGAAGCCAGCTCCCTGCAGAGCAGGGAGCCCACTGCCGAGCTAGATCCCAGAACCCTGGGATCATGATTTGAGCCGAAGGCAGATGCTTAACAAACTGAGCCACCCAGGCACACCTTGGCTTATCTCTTTGGAAACATCTCAGTTTTTGCTCTCCATGGCAAAAAAAAAAAGTGTTAAGACTTTACAATGATGTTTACCTATGTTGTTTTTAATTTAAATGTTGAAATAATTAGGAGAGAAGTGAAATAATACCAAGATAAGAATGTATTACTAGTGCCGGTGTGAACACAACCATCAGGAGAAAAATCTGTGGTGGGGCTTAAATTCACAAAAAATATGGGTTCTTCATGAATCAATGGGTTTCACTGATTATTAAGTTGAAATGCATTATTTTGCCCTAGTAATCATAAAATGTACCAAAATTCCTGATTGAATTAGGGAGAGAGGCAGGGTGACATTGGATACTGACTATTCTGATTAATCCATAATCTCTTTCACACACATTAGTTAAGCATCCCTTTAAAATAAATACTAGATTGGGGTCCCTGGGTGGCTCAGATGGTTAAGAGGATGACTCTGGATTTCTGCTCACGTTATGATCTCAGGGTTCTGAGATAGAGCCCTACAATGGTTCCATGCTGGGTGAAGCCTGCTTAAGATTCTCTCCCTCTCCCTCCACCCTTCCTCCCTCCCTAAAAATGAAATAATAAGAAAAAACAAAATAAATTAAAATGAAATAAAAAGTAGATTGCACATTAGATTCGACTTGGTGAGTAAAAGCTAGTAAGCACTGATGTAATATTTTCATGACGATACTTCAAGATTATCATGTTGAATATTTATTCTCATTATACAGGACTGTGTACACACACACACACACACCACTAATCACATATTTACTTTTACTGAACTCAAAATATACTGGGTAAAAATTATTAGTTGAATAAAATCTCTTCTCCCATATTTTCCTCTTCACTTTCCTTCCTTCCAGGAGTTGAGATAGGGACGTAGGAAGTGGCTGAAGGCTACATGCAACTAGATGAGGCTTTCTATATGCCCTATATATGCTCACAAATTCTCTCTCTTTCAATCCAATAAGACTGCCTAGACACATTCTTTCAAAGAAAAGCTTTTTTTTTCTTTTCTAAACAAATGTCTATGAATTTAATTCATAAATGGAATAAATGGAAACAGGACTTACTCTTACAATATTTTCTCTACTCTTTAAAATTCCCTTGTTCTTGTCACAGGTAAAATAAACATGTTCTTGAGACATTCCTCTATCAACATCAGTCTCATTACAACTCCGAGCCTCAGACTGTATGTGGAAATGGCTCTGATGGCTCCTTTGATAGCAATGACTTCCCTCTTTCTCTCAGGTTTCCATACAATGGATATCCTTAACATTTACCCACTCTAAGTATAAAGTTCAAAGATTTGTAATGGATTTACAGATTTGTGCAAGCATCACCATTAATCCAGTTTTAGCTCATTTCCGTTATCCTCCCAAAATTCTCTCAAGTCCATTTGCCATCATCTCTGCCTCATCCCCTGCACCAGACCATCTTCATTTTTTAATCTATAAATTCATCTTTTCTGGACATTTCATTAAAGTGGAATCATACAATAATGTTTTCAGGGTTCATCAATTTTATAGCATACATCAGGAGTTTGCTCTCTTTATTACTGATTAGTATTCTACTGCATAGATATATGTATTTTGTTTATCCATTCACCAGTTAAACCTTTGGATTGTTTCCACTATTTGGCTATAATAAGAGTGTACTTACAAACACTCTCATACAAGTCTTTGCATGAATATAAGTCTCATTGTGCTTGGGCATATACCTATTATGTAATCATGTCATCTGATTAGCACATATATTTCACTTTTAAAGTAACTGTGGAAATGTCTCTCAAAGTGTTGCACTACTTTATTTTCCCACAGGTAACAGAGGACGGCTGCAATCACTCTACATCTTTGCCAATACCCCATAATGGCTTTCTGATCAGAGACACTCTTGTAGGTATGCAGTGGGTATTCTATTGTGGATTTTATTTGCATTTCCCTAAAGATTAATGAAGTTGAGTACCTCCTGATTTGCTTATTATCCATTCATATGTCTTCTTCAGAGAATTATCTCTCTGAATCTCTTGCCACTTCCTTAAATTACGTTACTTTCTTAATATTGAGGTTTGAGTTTTCAAATATATTCTAGACAGAATCATAAGATATAAGCTTTGCAGTATTTTCTCCCTGCCCATGGTTTTCCTCTTCATTCTCTTAGCAGTGTTCAGTCAAGTTTATCAATCTTCATTTTTCATGAATCACGCTTTTGGTATTATACAAGAACTTCTGTCTAAACCATGATAACAAAGATGTTCTCATAGGTCTTCCTCTAGAAGTTTTATAGTGTTAGCTTTAACACTTAGCTCTTATATCTGATCCATCCTTGATTTTTTATCCTGTAAGGGTCCAAATTTATCTTTTTGTAAGGGCATATACAATTGCACTACCACCATTTCTTGAAAATACTATCCTTTCTCCAATTAAACTGCCTTGCCACTTTTGTTTTATAATTCAGTTGACTATAAACCTAAGGCCTTATTTCTTGACTTGCAATGTCTACTTACCGATTTTTAAGTCTCTACTATGACAACACCAGTCTCTTAATTACTCTAGATTTATAAAGTTTTGAAATCTGGTAGGGCAAGTTCTCCGAATTCTTTCTTTGTTTTCAAAATCATCTCAGCTATTTTACATCCTCTGAAATTTCCTATAAATTTTAGAAACAGTTTGTCAATTTGTGCCTCCAAAAACCTACTGGAGTTTTGATGGAGATTTGCACTGAATCTTTCATTTGTCTCAGCAGGTTTTATTTTTCACGCACAAATTTTGCACTTACATTATTTTAATCATATCCCTAGACCTTTTATTTTTCTCCTTGGTTTGTGTGTTTAGAAAGCTCTCTTAAAAATTCTGTAACACGGGCACCTGGGTGGCTCAGTGGGTTAAAGCCTCTGCCTTCGGCTCAGGTCATGATCTCAGGGTCCTGGGATCGAGGCCCACATCAGGCTCTCTGCTCAGCAGAGAGCCTGCTTCCTCCTCTCTCTCTGCCTGCCTCTCTGCCTACTTGTGATCTCTCTTTCTCTGTGTCAAATAAATAAATAAAATCTTAAAAAAAAAATTCTGTAACACTACAATACTTTACCTTCCTTGGCATGATTTTATGCAACTGGAAGCACATTTGAAGGAATTTTAGTAAGCACTGACCCATATTTAATATTTTATTAAGATATAATTGACATACAGCATGATATTAGTCTCAGGTATACAATGATTCAATACATTTATATATTGCAGAATAATTACTACAGAGTTACGAAGTTTTTTCTTGTGATGAGAACTTGTAAGATACACTCTCTCGGCAACTATTTTACTTTAGAAAGAGACAGCGAGCATAAGAAGAGGGGAGAGGCAGAGGAAGTGGGAGAGAGAGAATCTTACGCAGGTTCCACGCCCTGTGTCTGTCCCCATGCAGGGCTCAATCTTATGACCCTGACAGCATGACCTGAGCTGAAATCAAGAGTTGAACACTTAGACAACTGAGCCACCCGGACACCACAGCAACTTTCAAATATATAATACAGCATTATTTACTAAGTCACCCAAGGACTTACTTATTTTTTAAAGGGAAGTTTGTACCTCTTGATCACATTCCCCCATTTGACTCACCCCTTAACTCTACCCTCTGCTCTGAGAATATGAAGGAGTCCAGTCATTAGGTATATCATCAGGACCCTGAGCACTCAAACCCAGGAGGCAATTACTGACACAGTCCCACTGTTCAATCACCTTCAGCTTACATCAGGATGGAAGAAAAAACCCTAAATTTTAAAAAGTATGGGGGCAGAGGCCCTATTTAACCACCTTATTGAAATGGAAGCCCAGGTTTTGAGGGTGCTAGAGCATTTCAGGTGGTCATTGAGAGTGACTGTAAATCAATGTTACTCCAAATGAAATGTCCTGCCTAGAGTCAAGTGAGGTGTCCCCATATAACAAGCATAGCAAGACGTCAGAAGTCTCAAGCACATCAGTTCAAAATGAGCATAAATTAAAATACATAAAATTCAAGAACAGGCAGAGAAGTGAGAGGAGAAAACTGGATGAGCAGAATTGTATTTTAGTCTTGACTCTGCTACTAATAAAATGTGCAATCTCAAATCATTGATTCAAGCTCTCCTGGCTTCCATTCATTAGCCAGGAAAGGGGTCTATGTAGACAGGATAGACTTTTTTTTAAAGATTTTATTTATTCATTTGACACAGAGAGAGAGATTACAAGTAGGCAGAGAGGCAGGCAGAGAGAGAGGAGAGAGGAGGAAGCAGGCTCCCTGCTGAGCAGAGAGCCCGATGTGGGCCTCGATCCCAGGACCGTGGGATCATGACCTGAGCCGAAGGCAGAGGCTTTAACCCACTGAGCCACCCAGGCGCCCGACAGGATAGACTTTAATGTCACTTCCAGTTCAACATTTCTGAAATATAATGAATGTCCACCACACACACACACACACGCGCGCGCGCACACACACCCCTTATGTACTTGATATTTTATTCCTTCAAAAAATGATATGTGTTTATTGCAGCATTATTTACAATAGACAAGTAATGGGAGCAACCTAAGTGTCCACTGATAGACAAATGGATAAAGAAGATGTTCTACACATATACACACACTCACACACTCCATTGGAATATTGCTCAGCTATAAATAAGGATAACTTGTCATCTGAAACAAAATGGCAGACCTAGATGGTACTGTGCTAAGTGAACTAAACTGGATGGAGAAAGATAAAAGCATATGATTATATATATATATCTAGAATTTAAAAAACAAAGCAAATGAACCAAAAACAGAAACAGACTCATAGATACAGAAAACAAACTTGATTTTCACAGAGGTGAGCAATTGGGGGGACTGGTGAAATAAAAGGGGATTAAAAGGTACAAACCTGTATTTATAAAATTAATAAGTCACAAGGATGGAAAGTGCAGCATAGGGAATATAGTCAATAATACTGTAACAACACTGTGTGGTGACAGATGGTAACAACGTGGTAACAACGTGGTAAGTGTAACACATTGTATAGAATTGTCAAATTACTATATTATATACCTGAAACTCAGAGGACATTGTACGTCAACTATACTTCAGTAAATATATAAGCAAGGTAATTTTGCTTACAACTATGTAAAAACTGGCATTTATTCTAAATTTATCTATACAGAAAACAGAAGTTTTAGAATTATACATGGATTTTTAAACATTTCTCAGTTTTTAATAGTGTTCCTTCTTCAATAAAAATATTTTAAAATAACCAATACACAAAAAATATTACTTATCAAATATAAATGAAATACTTTTTTTTTTTTAAAGATTTTATTTATTTATTTGACACAGAGAGAGAGATTACAAGTAGGCAGAGAGGCAGGCAGAGAGAGAGGAGAGAGGAGGAAGCAGGCTCCCTGCTGAGCAGAGAGCCCGATGTGGGCCTCGATCCCTGGACCCTGAGATCATGACCTGAGCCGAAGGCAGAGGCTTTAACCCACTGAGCCACCCAGGCGCCCTAAATGAAATACTTCTTTAAAAAAATATAACCGTCATGGTACCTAAACCCAGGAGGCCGTGCTTTCTTAATTTTCAGCTACCTTCCATTGATAGCATTTTTAACTAAGTAATTTCTCTCAAATATAATGAAAGTGGTAAAATGGGAATTATTATTTTGTCAATACACCTCCAAACATTTCACAGTACAAAGGAGGTAGAGGACAACTGGCAAGCTACTTTCAAAAAGTCTAGTATGCTGATGGAAATTTTGAAGATGCTCACTTAATTACATTTGCTGAAAGTTTGGAAATTATAGTCATACTGAAATAGAACCTTTTTCATTAGAATTTTCTTAAACAATAAATTATATATACATATATTTAAACTCTGTATCTTTTAAGCCTTCCCATCTAGTTCTAATTATCCATCCTCAATAATTTAACAGTTCATTTATGATACTGCCACACTTTAATGAGCATTTTTTAAGTGGTAATTCCATTTAAACAGACAGATTTTTTCAAAACAATAATCACGCCTGTGAATAGATGCTACAAGCAGTATAGTAGAAAAACCACTGGCTTCTGAGTCAGAAATCCCTGCCCTTTTCTTGGTTATTTGGTAGGTTTGTCATTTGTTTCAAATTATCATCAATGAGCCTCAAATTCTTCTTCTTTTTTTTTAATTTTTAAAGATTTGTATTTATTTATTTGTCAGTGAGACAGAGAGCAGGAGCAGGCCCAGCAGGCAGAGGGAGAAGCAGGCTCCCTGCTGAGTAGGAAGCCTGATGTGGGGCTCAATCCCAAGACTCTGGGATCATGACCTGAGCTGAAGGCAGATGCTTAACCAACTGACCCATCTAGGCAACCCAAGCCTCAGATTCTTCATGAGTAAGATGACCATAAAAACACTGGTCCTCATTAGACAGGATTTGATAGAAAATGAGAAATAACATTCTATAAACCATAGAATTTTATGCTTATATTTCTATTACCTCTTATTCTGAATATCACAGCAAATAAAATATAAAAACATGCACAAATGTATAGGTGAATTGGGAAAGACAGAACTAGGTAAAGACCTTGGAAATGATGGTGTCTTCAGAACTCAGCATAATTGAGTGAGCAAGTAAGGAGTCAATAAATGGTTTACGGTCTCTCCCACCTAGAAACATACGTCAAACAAAAAACAAATTTCCAGGGCAATGAATTCAAACAAGTGCACACCCTGGAGCTACATGCCTCCTGGAGCTCTTTATCCATTTCCTGGTTTCCGAAAGACCCTGCACCTGTTATGTTACTTGTCGGGGTGTGTGTGAGTATGAGGGCGTGAGTGCTTCTGTATCCTGCGCCTACGTCACCATGGTCCCAAGAGCCTGGAAACATGGCTTCTGTACACTGGGGGTCCTCCTGTCCCAGGCTGACTTCTCTCTGGCTCTTTCTCTAGCTGTCTCTTCCGATGTCTTGGCGCCTCTGGTTGCTCCTGGCCCTCTTTCCTGTGTCTCCCACTCTTTTTTTCTGCCTCTCTTTACCTGACTATTCCCATCCATCACCTTTCTGACTGCCCCTGATCCCCCAGCTATCATCTCCAGCTGGACTCATTGGAAACATGCAATTTTATTTTTGTGAGTAAGCCTGAGGGATCCTGGATTCCTACAATCTGTATCTTTGGGGATTCTGGGATTCTGGGTGCTGGTATGAGGCTGTGACCAGGGCCTGTCCGCAGACCACAATGTACTGAATCCCCATCCCCCTACCCATGCTCTATTTGATTCTTTTCGTGTTTTGCCCATGGCATTAGGCCACTGCCCCATCCCCACCACAGTTCTGCACTGTCACCGATCAAAAGTCCTTTAAAAGGCAAACCAAACAAACAACAAAAAAGATTTTGTTAGATCTAAACTCTTCTGTCCATAATCTAGATGATGTTCTAATTCTTCACGACCACCCATATCTTACAACCCTTTGCTCTCTTTGAAACATACCCATCTGAAGCTTATTCTAACTACAAATTATTTATTATCACCGTGATCATCAAAACCATTACATCATTACATCCATCATCTTTAGTATACAACTGCCTTCCTGCTTAGAAATCTGTTATTAGTAGTGAGAAAATATCATTGGCCCTCACTGACCCTTACCAGGTGGTATGAGCCAAATGCTAATGGGACATGAATCCTGTTATGGGCCTGATAGTATAATTTACCTGTAGAAACATGCCCTGGGTCCAGGACTATCTAACTATTTTAGAAGTACGTATGTTTATGAACCTATCAAAAGGCACTACTGCTATAACTGTAGTGATCTCTGCTTTTTAATTGTAACTACTTTTATCTACTTGGCTCCTATCAATCTGTCCTCAAACAGATTGCCTATGATCTGAAAACCAGAAAACTAAAATATTTTGGAGTTTGCTTTGGAGATAAAAACTGGAACGTATTTCCACTCTATAACCAGGGCTTAGGAAGTTTTTTTTTTTAAATTATATTTTTGAAAGTTATTTGCCTTTTGAAAGAAATATATTTTCTTTTGAAAGAAATATATTTTTGAAATGTAATAGTTAAGTAACTACAAAAAAAAAAGACTTGGAAAAAAATAATATCCAAGGTAGTCTATGATTGACAAATAATTCTATACCACATAATTCATCAATGAAACTATTCTGACTTACTATTAATATAAGAAAAAATGTGCATTTTGTTTTCTTAATTATATTCAAAGGTCTTAGGAAGGAGCAGGTGCCTCGTTCTAATTTATGTGAAAATAAACCCCATTTTAATTACATAAGATGCATCAAATTGCTAAGTGTAGAACACAAACGAGTAAGTTACTATTTAAGGCCACAACAAGACTAATCTGTAAGAGCATTCATTCGCTTCCTACTTCGAAAAAGAAAGAAGAAAAAGTGAGAAGAAAACGAAGTTGAAAGCAAAGAAAGAAAAAAAGAAAGAAAAGGAAAAAAAAAAAAGAAATACTAAAGTGACCAGATTCCCTCTGTTTAGATGTTATAGGAAATTTATTTAGGACTCCTCTGTGAAAGAAACATGGTGGTGCCCCATTTTACTTGTTTCAGAGCACTTTAAGACACACCATAACAAGATAAAGGGCAAAGTGTGTTACTTGAATATTATGTCGTGTGTGTCAAAGAAGCTATTATGAGAGAGGACCCTGGCAACAAGAATTTGTACCTAGGGAACATTTGGCAACACCTTTTTTATTTATTATTATTTTCAGCTCATCACTGTAGAGTATAACTAGTTTTTGATGTAGCATTCAATGATTCAGTATAACACCCAGTGCTCATCACAGCATGTGCCCTCCTCAATACCCATCAACCTGTTACCCCCCTCCCCATCCTCCTCCTCTCTGAAACCCCCAGATTGTTTCTTGGGGTCCATAGTCTCTCACAGTTCATCTCCCTCTCTGCTTTCTCCCTTTGGATTCCCCTCCTTTCCTCTGCTTTCCTCTGTGCTATTGCTTATGTTCCACATATGAATGAAACCATATGATAATTGCCTTTCTCTGCTTGACTTCACATAACAATCCCTTCTGGTGGGTAGTCATCGTTTCTGATGGCTGAATAATATCCCATTGTGTATATGTACCATACCTTCTTTACCCATTCATCTGCTGAAGGGCATCTCAGCTCGTTCCACATTTTAGCTATTGTGAACTTTGCTGCTGTGAACATTGGGGTGCACGCACCCCTCCTTTCCACTACATCTGAATTTTTGGGGTAAATACCCAGTAGTGCAATTGCTGGGTCACAGGGTAGCTCTATTCTTAACATCTTGAGGAACCTCCCTGTTTTCCAGAATGGCTATACCAACTTGCATTCCCACCAACAGTGGAAGAGGGTTTGCCTTTCCTCACATGCTCTCCAACATTTGTTTCCTGTTTTGTTAATTTTTGCCATTCTAACTGGTGTAAGGTGGTTTCTCATTGTGGTTCTGATTTGTATTTCCCTGACAGCTAGTAATGTTGACCATTTTTTTCATGTATCTGTTAGCCATTTGTATGTCTTTTTTGGAGAAGTGTCTGTTCATAACCCATTTTTTGACTGGGTTAGTTTATTGAGTGTTGAGTTTGAGAAGTTCTTTACAGATCTCGGATATCAGCTCTTTATCTGTAATGTCATTTGCAAATGTCCTCTCCCATTCCGTGGGTTGCCTTTTAGTTTTGTTGATGGTTTCCTTTGCTGTGCAGAGGTTTTTATCTTGATTAAGTCCTAAAAGTTCATTTTTGCTTTTGTTTTCCTTGCCTTTGGAGAAGTGTCTTGAAAGAAGTTACCATGGCTGACACTGAAGAAGTAACTGCCTATGTTCTCCTCTAGGATTTGGATGGATCCTGTCTCACATTGAGGTCTTTCACCCATTTTGAGTTTATCTTTGTGTATGGTATAAGGGAATGGTCCAGTTTCATTCTCCTGTATATAGCTGTCCAATTTTCCCAGCAACATTTATTGAAGAGACTGTCTTTTTTCCATTGGATATTTTTTCCTGCTTTGTCGAAGATTAGTTGGCCATAGAGCTGAGGGTCTATTTCTGGAGTCTCTATTCTGTCCCATTGGTCTATGTGTCTGTTTTTGTGCCATTACCACACTGTCTTGATGATCACAGCTTTGTAATATAGCTTGAAGTCAGGCAATGTGAGGTCCCAGCTTTGTTTTTATTTTTCATCCTTTCCTTGGAGATTCAAGGTCTTTTCTGGTTCCATACAAATTTCAAGATTTTTTGTTCCAGCTCTTTGAAAAATGCCGATGGCATTTTAATAGGAATGGCACTGAAAGCATAAATTGCTCTGGGGAGGATAGACATTTTAACACTGTTTATTCTTCCAACCCATGAGCATGGAATATTTTTCCATTTTTTATGTCTTCCTCAATTTCTTTCATAAGTGTTCTGTAGTTTCTAGAGTATAGATCATTTACCTCTTTAGTTAGGTAAATATTCCCAGGTAGCTTATGGTTTTTGTGCTATTGTGAATGGAACTGATTCCTTAATTCCTCTTTCTACAGTTACATTGTTACTATACAGAGAAGCAACTGATTTCTGCACACTGATTTCATATGTTGCCACACTGCTGAATTGCTATATGAGTTCTAGTAATTTGGGGGTGGGGTCCTTTGGGTTTTCCACATAAAGTATCACGTCATCTGCGAAGAGGAAGAGTTTGATTTCTTCTTTGCCAATTTGGATGCCTTTTATTTATTTTTGTTGTCTGACTGCTGAGGCTAGGACTTCTAGTACTATGCTGAACAACAGTGGTGAGAGTGGGCATCCCTGTTGTGTTCCTGATCTTAGGGGAAAAGAGGAATAATGGGAATAAGAATAATGGTATTCGCTGTGGGCTTTTCTTAGATGTTTTTTATGATATTGAGGAATGTTCCCTCTATCCCTATACTCTGAAGAATTTTAATCAGGAATGGATGTTGTATTTTGTCAAATGTTTTTTCTGCATCAATTGAGAGGATCATATGGTTCTTGTTCTTTCCTTTATTAATGTATTTTATCACAGTGATTGATTTGCAGATGTTGAACCACCCTTGCATCCTGGGCATAAAACCCATTTGGTTGTGGTGAAAAATACTTTTAATGTACTGTTGGATCCTATTAGCTAGGATCTGGTTGACTATATTGGCATGCATGTTGATCAGGGATATTGGTCTGTGGATTCTCCTTTCTGATGAGGTCTTTGCCCGGTTTTGGGATCAGGGTAATGCTGGCCTCACAGAAGGAGTTTGGAAGTTTTCCTTCTGTTCCTATTTTTTGGAATAGCTTCAGTAGAATAGGTATTATTTCTTCTTTTAATGTTTGGGAGAATTCCCCTAGGAGGCCATTTGGCCCTGGACTTTTGTTTTTTGGGAGGTTTTTGATTATTGCTTCAATTTTGTTACTGGTCATTGGTCTGTTCAGATTGCCCATTTCTTCCTTTTTCAGTCTTGGTAGTTTGTAAGTTGCCAGGAAGGCATCCATTTCTTCAAGGTTGCTTAATTTGTTGGCATATAGTTGCTGGTAATAATTTCTAATAATTGTTTCTATTTCCTCGGTGTGAGTCGTAATCTCTCCCCTTTCATTCATGATTTTATTAATTTGGGTCCTTTCTCTTTTCTTTTGGATAAGTTTGGCCAGGGTTTATTGATCTTATTTTTTTCAAAGAACCAGCTTCTAGTTTCATTGATCTGTTCTATTGTTTTTCTGGTTTACATTTCATTGATCTCTGCTTTAATCTTTATTATTTCTCTTCTCCTGTTTGATTTAGGTAATATATGATGACATTTTTGGTTGACACAGCTGGGAGATGCTACTGGCATTTAGTGGTTAGAACCCTGGGATGCTGCTAAATAGATTACAATGCACAAGGTAGGCCCCCACAACCACGGATTATCCGTTCCAAATATCAGTAAGTGAGAAACTGTGACAAGGTCAGTTGTTCTCAAACTTAGCCATCGGAGCCATGTGGAGAACTTGTCAAAAACACAGCTTTTTAAGTGTATCCCTAATATTTCTGAAACAGGAGGGCTTGGGTGGGGCCCTGGAATTTGCATTATTCAGAAATTTCTTGGTGGTGCTAATGCTACTTGTCTGGGCACCACATTTTGAGAACCATCACCTTGACTTAAATCACTTCGACAGAGGCATTCATAAAATCCTACAGTTCTCCTTATATATATTTATAATCACACATGCAATGTCCATCTTCCCTTCTGGAGTCTAAGCTCATTAAGCAAGAGCAATGACTGTTCAGTTTATCACTGCTTATTCACATAACAGGCACTCAAATTTCCAGTGAATAAAAAATTTATTGAACTTCAGCATTTAAGATACTTCTACAAAGTTTCAAAATCTAAGAGACTGAAGGCCACTTTCTTTATAGAATAATAGAATGCTCATTAATCATAGATTTTTAATATTAAGAGAGAAAAACCTGGTAGGGAAGCATTTACTACTGTTTCTACATCCTCTGCCTTGAAACCTGAAAGCATCAATAAAACTGCTCCAATTGGTTTAAGCCTTTAAGAATTCACTTAAAATATTTATACAAGTCATTGATACTAATGAATATCATGTGGCTATCACATAACACAGCCTCGTCAAATCAGAGAATTGACTTATTAGAACATATTGTTAAATTTTAAAGAGACTCTTTATTAGCACAAATATAAAATTTAAAAAGACAAACTAAGAAGGATATATCAGTATAATATAATACAGATCAATAGACTTGGTCCTTTTTAACTGGTAACTTTTTAACTTTCTCACCTAGACAATGCTATCTCTGGTTTTCTAATCCTGCATTCTCAGATAAAACTAAAGCCAAGCCGTGTACAGAACCATTAAAGACAATTCTTCTTAGAGAGAGGATGGCTCAAATGATAACTCTGGCAAATGTTACAAGCTCAATTTTCTCCCCTTACATTTCTCCCACTTATGAAACTCTCTTGAAGAGGGCGGCGGGGCGGGAGTCTGTGATAACAAATTTTAATATAGTTGCAAGGGACAGATACACATATATTCTAAACATTCAGTACATTTCAAAACATACAGTATGTTTTTAGTGATTTTTTTCTTTCAATTTATATTCGATATAAAACCTGACCTTTCAGCAATCATCGAAGGCATTAAATAAGCAATTTGATTTAATGTCTTCTCTTTTGTGATCTACTCACATGCAAGTAACCAAAAACAATCTTCCTAGAAGTCTGCCCTGATCTCCTTCCTTCTACAAATCTGCAACAACGTTCCACTGAACAGCAGAATACAACGACAACAAAAAAAACTTCTGACTCAAGAAAACCAAGAATTAGGCTAACTCTCATAGTAACACTTGGAAATAATGGATGAAATATAAAAACACCCACATATAGTACAGGTATGCTTGCAAGAATGAAAGAAAAACAGAAATTGAGATTAAAAGGGAGCCAAGCTGACTCCTAGGGGCCCTGGTGAGAAGGGGTAAGAGCAGTGGATACAGTTATAAGGAAATTGTATTGTAATGTTCATTTCAGGCAGGACTGAGACTACCGCATTAAATCTAAGACTTTACAGGAATGCAAGGCTGGTGAAGAAAAAAATCTTCATTTACCAATGCATCGAACCAAGAAGCAGCTTTTCTTGACCTGAGTCTGAGAAGGATTTAAAACAAATAGACCCAAGAAAATCGTCCCATGATAAATCAGATTAGTAGGTCTATGTTCTTACACAAACTTGGAGTCTAAATTTATGCTAATTGTGTGTGATTTTGGAAACTCAGAGCCAAGAAATAGTCACACTCCCAGTGTGACCCCATAGCCACACGGGGTTTGTGGCTCCTGCACTGAACAGTGCGGGTCCAGAGAATGAGATGGGTATGTGCTATTGCAAACGTAACCATAGGACACCCTAGGAAACCACAGTCATCATCTGTCCTAAACATGAACAGGTAGAAGTAGAAAAGTTTCCTAAAACGGAGAGCAGTCCATCTGACTTCATTTTGCAAACAGACATATATTGGTCACATACAAAAGCCCTTCCCAACTTTGTCCCTCATCACTGCACATAAAATCTTTATCTACTACCAAATCCCACATCAAACAGCTAAACCGAAGTCATATAAATCATGGCATGCTGAAGTGCCCAACTGGAAGTGTATGTCCCTGCCTCTAGATTCACACAGCCCCATTTCTCAACCTCGTCTCTGACTCCGAAGACTACATTTTTTTTTATTTTCACATGTTTTTGTCTTGTGACCAACTTTATCATTCTATTTTATTAGATTTGGGTTTTTTTAGTTATCTCAAAATCTTTCTGGAGTTAAAATAAGAAACATAATGTAAAATAATAAAACATGCATGACACTGAATCAGGAAGAAGAAAAATATAATACAAGGGCAATATAAAAAAATTTAAAAAAGATGAAGACGATAAAATAAATGAATGAAGCTCTACATGGCTCATAGCACTGAATAGGTCATTGAACTTTCTGAAAAGCAATGTAAGAGAAAAGCAACATCAGTCCAATAATCCTTACTACCTAAATGAAAGAAACGTAGTTTTCTTTAGAGAAGAAAAACATGTCACTAAAATTCACTTTTCACATAATATATGGAAATATTATACACATACACATATACACAAAACAACCTATCTTTCTAAACCATAACGCCTCATCACTCCCTACCCCAGGACGTGGTAACTACTGTTTTAGCCTATTTAAAAAATATATATTTTATTTATTTATTTGTCAGAAAAAGAGAGAGCACAAGCAGGGGGAGCAGCAAGAAGTAGGAAAAGCAGGCTCTCTGCTGAGCAAGGAGCCTGATGCAGGACTAGAGCTCAGGATGCTAGGACCATGACTTGAGCCAAAAGCAGACGCTTAACTATCTGAGCCACCCAGGCATCCTAGCCTTTTTTTTTATTTTTTGACAAAATTTATTCATGTTATACCATATATCAGAGTCTTATTCCTTTCTTTTTAAGTTTTTATTTAATTTCAGTTAGTTAACAGACAGTGTAATATTAGTTTCAGGTATAAAATAGAGTGATTTAGCACATCACCGGGTACTCACCACAACTGCCCCCCCTAATCCATATCATCTATTTCCCCCATCCCCCCACTCCCCTCCCCTGTAGTAACCACCAGTATGTTCTCTATAGTTAAAACTGTTCATAAAAAAAACAAAAACAAAAACAAAAAAACTGTTGGTTTGCGTCTCTTTCTCCCATGTTCATTTGTTTTGTTTCTTAAATTCCACATATGAGTGAAATCATATGGTATCTGTCTTTCTCTGACTTACTTCACTTAGCAGAATACTCTATCTCCATCCACATCTTTGCAAATGGCAACATTTTTTTCTTTGTTTATGGCTGAGTAGAATTTCATTTCTTTTTTAAGGCTTAATAATATTCCACTACATTTATATACCACATTTTGCTTGTCCATTCGTCCGTTAATATTTGAGATGTTTCTATATTTTGGCTATTGTGAATAATGCTGCTACGAACATTGGTATGCAAATATCTCAGGTCCCTGTTTTCAGTTCTTTGGGATATATACTCAAAAGATTTCTAGATCATATGGTAACTCTAAGTTTAATTATTTGAGGAACCATTATGTTGTCTTCTCCAGTAGCTGTACCATTTTACACTACCATCAGCTTTGCGCAAAGCACCCAATTTGTCTATGCCCTTGTCAACACTTGTTATAGTCTGTTGTCCGTTTGTTTTTGATAATAACCATCCTAATGAGTATGAAGTGATATGGTTTTGGATTCACATTTCTCTAATGATTAGTGTAGTTTAGCATTTTTTCATGTGGCTTCCTCACTACTTTTTTCATCATAGTTCTTATTTAATTTGAAATTCCATCCAAACTAATAAGCCTGTCTCAGACTCCAAATCATATAAAGAGACTTTTTTAAAAAAATAAGTACTATAAACCCATATTACTTTTAGTCTTAAGGTGCATGAATATCAGCTGTTCGGCACTATGAGATTAATAAAATGAATTTAATAAAAAAATACGTGTTTGAAATGAAAGTAAATTTTGTAAATCTACTTTGTATAGTAAACTTTGTATAACTTTGTATAGTAAATCTATACAAAAATATAGACACAAAAATTCCATCTCATTTATGTTCATTTTTTTAGTGATAACTCTTACAAAACTACCAAGAGTGTCATTTATCACCTTCAGAATTCACCCCTATATCCTAAAGAATGAACTTACACAGATTAGTCATATTCTTAATATGTTTCACACACTGCAGTGCAAGCTGTTGTTTACTACATGATTAAGGCAAAGGGACACTGGATTATGAATATTTAAGTTGCCATCTGCTTTCCTATTCAGCATCATTTTCCATTTTAAAAGCACCACAAAGACATTATCCGTGAGACTGTTGTAGTCACAAATACCTTAAACAATACTAAGCTGTGCTTATCAATCTGAACACTTGGGGAATGAAACTCTGCTCTGCTCTCTTAGATTGCACCTGATCATCTATTAGCATACTTCCCACCACTTACATAATTAATATGACAGAGGAAGTGCCTCATCTATCACCCTTACTCTATCTTTAATCCATCGTCTCCCTCTGTTGAATCTACATCATGGTTTATAACCTCCAGAGAAAAAATGAAATGGATTCCATCTACTCAGGCCAATAACTACAGGATTGCAAATAAGTAGCAGCTCAAGAAGAAAGCACAAAAGATGGGGGTGGGTAGAGCTCTGGGCCACAGCTTCAGTCTGTCCTATACAGTATAGAAACTGGTAAAATATGCTGGTTCTTTAAAGCTAGAAACTGATCTATGTGATTAAGTCAAAGGGTAGCTTGCATTTGTAAAGGAGCTACAACTGCAGAAATAGAGTTCAGTCTGCTGTCTGAGCTACACACTAGAGAAAATTCACAGAGAATCTCTTTGGCAATATTAGGGAATGCATGTCATTCTGGATCAATTCAAATATCATCTTTTTTTATAAATTTTTTAAAGATTTTATTTATTTATTTGACAAAGAGAGAGAGAGAGAGAGAGAGAGAGAGAGNATCTTTTTTTATAAATTTTTTAAAGATTTTATTTATTTATTTGACAGAGAAAGAGAGAGAGAGAGAGAGAGAGAGAGATCACAAGTAGGCAGAGAGGCAGGCAGAGAGAGAGAGGAAGAAGCAGGCTCCCTGCCGATCAGGGAGCCCGATGCGGGGCTTGATCCCAGGACCTTGAGATCATGACCTGAGCCGAAGGCAGAGGCTTTAACCCATTGAGCCACCCAGGCGCCCCTCAAATATCATCTTTTCCTGAAAATTGCACATCAGATGAAATCATGTAGGGGGGCTGGATTAGATGACATCTGAAATCTATTATTGACTCTGAAAGGTCTGCATTTTTTGGCATGTAATTATCAGTAAATTATACTCTAATTTCATGCAGTCATGTATTTAAACACCAATGAGACTTTATGCTTCCTTTAGAGAAATAGTGTACCTTATATTTAAGAAATTGTAGTATCCTACAGATTATTAAACCTGAATTTCAAATTGTTGATAGAATCAATTACTGATTATTATTTTGGTATAAAATGTATTTATTGAGCTGAATATAGTTCAGTTTAAAAGTGCTTCATATAAACACCAATCCTTACTTCATAACATAGTTGGCACATAAACTACATGAATATTCAGAACTAGGATGAGAAAATGTTAAATTAGATGAGTTTTCCATGTTTCTAAAGCTCTTCAAGTCTTAGTTTTCCATTTTTCATAATTCTCATTTTTTAGTCCCCAGTCCTCTCAGTGGGCATCAGTAAAATGGTATTTAAAAATGGCTGACTGACTACATCTGATTACTGCTGAATGTGCCTAAGAAGCGGCCAATACCTTGCTCATTTTTGTCCTCACGTCTGGAATGTCCCTGCCCTATAAAAAACTCAAAGTCTGGGATCAGTGCTAACATACATAATTTGACACTTGTATTTGCTACTGGTCCAAAGAGTTTACTTTACTGTCTTGGTAGCACGGTCTCATCACATAAAGGATGTACAGGCATCCTTGCTTTATATATTATTTAAGACAGTGAAAATGTTCACAAAAACTGAGATTGTGCAAAAGTGATCTTACTAATCAATGGGAAAAATTACGATTGTTCCACGGCCTTTGAAAAAAATGTTTTTTCAAAACATTAAAAACTTTGTTATGGTTAGTTATAAATATATGAGAAAATGAAAAAAGAGTAAAACTATTATTTATTTAGTACAGTGTAATTTCAAATGTTTGAAACATTGAACTTTGAAGTCTTTATTTTCTTGTTGCTTTTTATAAGAAACTTATGAAGAGTATTTTGAGCAATGCTGGTTTTTTTTTCTCATTATAATTTAATGATAGAAAGCACCGTTTCTATACCTTGATTAATTTTAAACTCCTTTCTATGTTTGGATCTGCTTGAACATTTTATATTTTGTGCCTTAAATGTTGTGAAATATCTTTGAGAGCTCTTTTAATGTGAACTTTTTTAGGTTGTGTTATTTTCTCTGGGGACGTTTTGTCTGTTTCATCAAAACTACTTTCCTCATTTATGTCCCTAGTTGCCCTTCACTAAGTTCCCCTGGTTTTATACTTAGAAATTCTGGAATGGCAGTGATGCCAACATTCGCCCGTCAGCTATTTCTTCTATAAATCCACTTACATTACAATCCATTTACATTCAATTTTCACTTCAGTCATTATCACTTTTCATTTGTTTGATGCACTTTTATCTTTGTTAGCCATCTTCTTTTGATTATTTGTTTTTGTAAAATGTCACATGCTTTGCTTGTTCACAAACTGAATAAGAGATGCACAGTTACTAACCACAGATAGACACTGAAGTAGTATGACTGGTCACTGATCATGATGCACATCTTTTATTTACACAGTGAGGTGTGGAGTAAAGAACCAGCACTAAAATTTGTATGTTATGCAAATTACACACAGGTAATTTGTCATGGAATTGAAATCTGAACCACAGTGCTACAAGACTGATGCTGTTTAAATAAACCATGGTACCCGAATTCCTGCATATTAGAACTGTGCAAAAAGAGGACTGTGTCTATGTGTGTGTGTGTGTGTGTGTGTGTGTGCGTGCGCATTCTAACATTTTTCGTGCTTTGTGCCACGATGAATACTTAGCTAGTCTTACTGTTGGAACTTCAGGGACACTTCTTTCTCTAGCTTCATGTTTCTTTAGCTGATCCAAAACATCATAGGTGAGACTGTTTTCCTCTTATTCCACCCAATAGCACTTTTCATTAAACAACTGCCTCACCCTAAAAACCAAAATTGCACTTCTTTTTTCCAGGTAAATTAAAAAGATGAACAGTAAAAAAAAAATAAATTAAATAAAACAAAAAAAATTAACCCAATTATTTCTTTAAAATCAACTAAATTCAAAAATACTTTAGTTAGTACAGATGAGAATACATAGCCTCAATACTCGAGTTTACAATATACCAAAGAAGAAATGACCAAAAATTATGAAATAACTGAAGCAATAGCAAATATATTATTAGATGAAAGAGGTTAGTAGTTATTTAGAAAATGACCTTTATTTGCCAACAGCAATCCAAACCAATGACAATCACAACCCAATGACATCGCTAACCCAACGACAATCACAACCACTCAGAATGCTTTATAAAATTAGACATTCCTGAAAATAAAGTTGAAACAATCAAAGTCTAATCTCCATGGTCCCAAGTCTAAAACTTTGTAAGATGAGATGCCCCTCCGTAGCCAGTAGGATTTAGAAAGCACTGAGAGAAACTGTACACAAGCTTGGACAACTACTCAGGACTGAAGTAGTAAGACAGCTTCCTAACTACTGCTTTAGTGAATAACTGGAACAAAAGAAAAAACTTAGAGAAGGGTCCAAGAACAGCAGGCACTCCAAGCATGTAGAAGGAATGGGGAGAGGGGATTAAGGACAGTAAAGTTTATTAGTAATAATGAACATGGATATTTACATAAAGAACAAGAAATAGATAATAAATACAGGTATGTTTTGGTAAAAGAAAAGAACTGTACTTCTAATGAAGGTGGGAATGACGAGAGAAGCTTGTCATAGGCAGGAGGTTAATAGTGAAGAGAAAAAAAATAAACAGCAAAATAAGACTGCATCAAAACAAATTTCTCTTCCTCTTGATGTCCTGCATGACCCTATTCTCAATGCCCAAATCAACCTGCTACACACCTTTGTCTTCTGTAAACTGTCTTAGGTTTCTCAACCCATTTGTAAGTTTCAGAAATTCAGAACTCCTAAGGCTTTCACGCAGCAAATTACTTCCCTGCGTCCTTAAACCCACAATCCCTCTTTCATAAGGGCCTAAACAAATGCTGTGGGGCAATGCCCACCAGCTGAATGTAGCACACAAAGGTCCATTCCCTTGGTAAACCCGTCAAACACGAGCCCCAAGATTGCTATACAAGGAATTAAAATTACAGTCATGGATCTATCCTCAGAAGGGCCAACACAGGTCCTTCAGAAGAGTGTTTCACTCCTGTTTATTCTTATGAATGCATGCCACTGGGTTTTCAAGACCACAAAACAGAATGCCGGGCTCACAGCAGGAGATCATGACATACTTCCCGGTAGTGTATTCCAGCTGCAGAAATAGCTCAGTAGTACAGCAGGTCGAGGCCACTATCCTAACCCACGGAAGCTTGATATGCTGTAGGCCTCAGACAGCCTCTGCTCTGCGCACGTGACACAAGAATCCACCATATTCATTCACACATGAAAATTCTATGAAAGGGGCACCTGGGCGGCTCAGTGGGTTAAGCCTCTGCCTTCCGCTCAGGTCATGATCTCAGGGTCCTGGGATTGAGCCCTGCATCAGCAGGGAGCCTGCTTCCTCCACTCTCTCTGCCTGCCTCTCTGCCTACTTGTGATTTCTCTCTGTCAAATAAGTAAATAAAATCTTGTGATCTCTCTGTGTGTCAAAAAAATAATCTTAAAAAATAAAATGAAAATAAGATCTATGAAATTCCTACAACCTACTAGGCTCGAGAGCTATAGAGGTAAAACCTGGAGTGATGTACATCCTATGAAGAGAAGAGATGCATACACTTAAGCCTCCACTACAGAGTTGCTATCTATGGCATATCAGGCGCGGTCCAGAGGTAGCAGAGTATGAATCTGAGGCACGAGTGGTCCACTCTACTAGGCTGGGATGGAAGCAATGGGCAGGAGGACAAAAGGTTTAGAAATGTCTAATCAGGAAAAGTACCCCAAGCAGAGTCATGGAAAATGAGTTAGTGCCTATCGAGTAGGCCACTGGGAAGAGAAAGCTGTGGGAACAGAGGTTTGCTCCCGCTTTTTTAAACAGAAGCAACTATTTTCCCCCCCACACCACCCCCTTCAAGCCCTTTGGACATTTCACCTTTTTTTTGGCACACCCTTCTCTTCAAGGATCCTAGATCTTCATTTCAATGAGCAACATTTGTACACATCCGGGGAACAGCATGAAAATCCCAAATCCACAATGTTAACAATTAAGCAGTAACAGGATGGTGTTAACATTAATCAAGTATTTTTTTTTCTTTTTTTAAGATTTTATTTATTTACTTGAGAGAGAGAGAGGAAGTGGGAGAGAGCATGAGAGGAGAGAAGGTCAGCCGAAGAAGCAGATCCCCATGGAGCTGGGAGCCCGATGCGGGAGTCGATCCTGCGACTTCAGGATCATGACCTGAGCTGAAGGCAGTTGCTTGCTTAACCAACTGAGCCACCCAGGCACCCTATCAAGTATTTCTTATCTGCCAGCCACTTTGCTACACACACACATGCACACACGCCATTTTGTTGGGTGGTTTCAACAACCCTTTGGAAGGTATTACTTTCGGTGTGACAATATTGAACCTATGAAAAGATTTGAGAAGTTTAGCAAATATGCCAAATCTCACATAGTTTGTCACAGACATAGGAGAAATTTAAAACTAGGTCCATCTACCTTCAGAGTCTGTCTGGGCTCTTAAAATTTTACCACACTGCCATAGATAAAGACTGAGATTCAAAATCCAACCGGTGTTCTTGCTGCTGAATTGGACACTGTCTCAAATATTTCAGATTATACTTGCAGAACATACTTTTTTTCATTTCAAAGTATCTTCAAAGAGCTTTTATCTACTAAAATATCTTTATACACCCAATTTTTTTACAATAAAGTAAAAAAGAATTACTTTGTACTTTTGAATTTGATAGCAAATTTACTCAGATACTCAGATAAGAATTTTAATACGCAATTATAACAGACACACATTTGCAAGTAGTATAACAGTTTAGAGGTAAGTATAAGGAGAAAACACTAATTGGCCAAATGTATTGCATTTCTATCCTAATGTTATTGATTACCCTAAAAGGACAAAGGAAACAGTAACTGAAATTTTCTAAGTATTTGACTGTTAGAATCAGGCTGGAATTCAAATCTTCAGAAAGTTATGAAACCTTGTAATACAGAAATGTCAATGCAGATATGCATGTTAGTCATTAAATCTGACTGATACATGAAGAATAAATCTTAGTTAAAAAAGTGAGAAGCTCACTTAGACAACTTTGTCTTTGAAAATACTGGTCCTTTTGTTTCAGGGGGAAAAATAATGGAGTTAATAAAGAAATCAGGAATAAAATCTGGGGTGTATCCAACTTGGGAAGTCCTGTGGGTAGACCCAGTGTGAAGAAGTCATGTTAGCCTGATGTTCTACTTTTAAAGTGAACTCAAGAGAATATAAAGCATTTAGTAAATGTGAATCTTAACTAGGAAAGAAATGTGCGTTGCAGAGGAAAACAGTACCTTGTTAATGGAGTGAATATCATGGGAAGAGAAATTTAGCTCTTTTTTATATAGACATGCCTTTGCATATATACCACACACACACACAAATAGCCAAATCAATCCTGCCCAAATGTAAAAAATCATTAAGATTACTATAGTAATCAGGGGAAGTATCTTTATTGGTTTTTAATTGGCTATAAATACATAGAAAACCTAAATGGTAATGACAACTGTATTCATATATTGAAAATGAAAATGAAGAATGCACTCTTTTGTAGCCCATGAAACATTTACAGAAATATTATATCAGGACATAAAGAATAGATTAATTAATAATAAAAAGGAAATACACAGACTGGATTTCCTAAGAACTGTTAATCTCCTAATGAGGTAAGATCTCAACCATGGAAACAAACATGCCCTCTGACTCTTAGTGCTTCAGACAGAAAATAGAGAGATTCTTTCCGCGCGCGTGTGTGTGTGTGTGTGTGTGTGTGTGTGTGTGTGTGTGTGTGGTGGGGGGCAGGTGGGGAGTAGGAATTTGTATTCCGCTGTGTCTGATTTAAATGGCAAGCCTCTTTTGGATGGATTACAATATCCAGAAGGATGGGTATGGTGGTAATCTAAGCCATAACTGGTAGCAAGATTTCTCAACACTGATACATTTTGGACTGAATAATTATTTGAGAGGGCGGCAATGTGTGCATTAAGATGTTTAGCAGCATTTGTGGCCTCTACCAGTAGCACCTGCATCTCTGTGACAACCAAAAATATCTTCAGATGTTGCTCAATGTTCACTGGTAGGCAAAACTGCTCCCATTGATAGTCACTGACTTAAAAATTTCTCTCTCTCTTTCTCTCTTTCTGTCTCACTCACTGGTACATGCCTTTTCTACCAGGACCCCTCAAAAGTAATACGAATGATTTCAAGTACACAGAATTAAACTTCAACCAACCAATCATTTCGCCTATCCATCAGTAACTATGTACAGCATTATAGAAAGGAATGGTGACTCTATATTATCAAATCTAATCCCCTAATATCACAGAGAAGAGGCTAAGTCTGTATTATTGAATGACTTGCCTGCTATCCCTCACAGAGCTAGAAAGTAACCAACCCAGCAGTCCAACTCTTTCTGTTTTACTTATTATCTTTCTCGTTGGAAATCAAGTCTTTACTTTCAAGCATTAAATCCTAAAAGGAACTCTCTGTTTTCATTCAGATATTAGTGAAGTTTATAACAGCTTAAATAAAAACCAGGCAACTGATGAGGTCTGTCCTAACACTCAACATCTCAGCATACATAATTAAGTGTACTTGTCCGTAGACTCGATGTTTGCTGAAAAAAGACAACTGATAGGTAACAATGAATCCCAGGATAGAAAATTGAGTCCAAATGTTGCCTATATTGTCCAAAAACCTTTTTTTGGGTAATGGTGCTTTGTCTGCTTTTCTACTTGGAATATGGGTAATTTATACATAGCTTTGATTATTATGCTCACTGGCATCATTTTTCTCAGAATAAAGTATATGGGTTTCCTGCTCAGCTTTGAAAACAGCTTATTTGTCTCATTAGCAATAATTCTGGCATTATTCTAATCAAATTCCAAATCCAATTTTATAGACATCCTGCAGTAATAAAGATTCAGAATACTACTGTTCCAAATGTAGCTCACATGAATATTTAGGCAGATACAAGTACTTGCTTATCTTATTTTTATATTCAGATCTCCAAGGAGTAAAGAGGTAACCTTAGGCCTAAGATGGATGGCTGATATCCAGAACATGTGGATTTGGGGCAAAGTGAGTCACAGACACAAGAGAAGTCATCTGGTAAGACTGTTGAAGCGTTTGAGACCAACAATGACCATGATTAGCACAACGAGAGGTCAACACCTGTGAAGCAGTAAGGAACGTGCTGTGATTTTTCTTTATTAAATTTAGATTTCCAATCCTAAGCTAATAAGAATCACTTGTTTTTTTGCCAGTTCCCACCCAGAGAGCACTGGCCTCAGGCAGAATGGGTTAGGCAGCACTATTCCTAATAACTTCAGTATCAATCTCCATTCTTGGGGTCCATGTATATTCCGTCCCTAATTTAGATCCCGACCTCTGCCATACAGAAGTTTTTTGTTGGGATTCCTGATTCCATGCTGTGGTGATCCCGTGCTAGGGTCACTGACCGTAGTGTTGTCGCTGATCTTTTATTCCTGGGTCCCTTCACTTGGTCATCTACTCTTTGTGCCCAAAACCATGCCTGGGTGCTAGTATTTACCTACTGCTCCACTCTCTATGAGAAGCATGGACTTGTCCTCTAGATGCCTGAAAGCCTCCCATGCCTAGTTTTATCCCATAGATCTCTGGTCAGGACAGGCTGGCTAATATTTATTACAGCATCCCTGGATTCCTTTTCTTTTGCAAGATATTCATTCATGAAGAATCACAGTGCACTGACATGAATAATAGCCCCAAATCCCTACTTTGATGACATCTGATTTTTATTCTCTTAAAAAGCTAGTATCGCATCTGTTTAACCAACCTAATATAATGTGCCTGGCAGAGTTTGCATGAGGCTTGGATCTTAATAAATGAGGAGGGAAATTTATGCCACCTTACTCCAATATGTTTCATTTAAGCAGGGAGGAGGGGGAATGGGGGAGAAGAAGAGTGTTCCCTTTTAAGTCCTCCTTGTCAAATACTGTGAATGGAGGAGTTGAGTGAGAAGTAAAACACAGAGCAATTTGCTCATCTCCCATTGCATGAATCTTGGCAGTGTGCTGTCTTTATTAAACTCCTTTATGAAAAGAACACCATTCTTAAAAAAAGTACTGCCCGAGGCATCTCAGTTAGAAAATTCAATAAAAAGCAAAAACCTGAGATTATCAACTTAGCTCTTTCTTCATCCATGTTGTAAAAGGAGGGCTATTTTATAATTTGTTTCTCTTAGAATATATTCCATTTTATTTATTTGTCATTGGTTTTGTTTAATTTGATCCTCCCTATTTCTGATGAATAGCTAAATTCCTCAAGTACTTGAAAAGTCTGATTGACAAAGACCTTTAAAATCCACCTAGATGAAAAGGAGTAACAATGTTACCATTAAACTGTGTTTTTTTTTTTTTAGTGTTACAGAATATCATTTCCTTATGCTACATGGATAGATACAAATAGTGTAGTTGCATTTTTGTGTGTGTTTGTGTGTTTCATGATGTCGCACGTTAGTTTCATATGCCTCAATTACTAAACAAGGAAAGAGGAGAACCTGGCCATAGATCTGGTAACATTTTAGAGATTAGAACTGTCCAGCCCTGATCTCTTAGTCATTTAGTTACAGCTAAAGAGCAAACATTACTTTGTGAAGCAATTAGTTTCACCAGTGAACAGATCCACTCATTAGCATTTTTTTAGATCAAACTGAGATCTACCATTCTCTGACCTCCAAATGCAAGTCCAAGTTTATTCATTCATTTTCTTCATTTTCTATGTGGCAATTTCTCTTAAAGTATTTGAAAATGAATACCTCACAGCTCTGTGCTGTTTCCACCCCCCCCCTTTTTTGAAACCTCTCCAAACCAAGAAAGGTTTCTTCAACTCTTTGTCATATACAGTGACTTTACCCTTCTAGTTACATTTCTTTGAACATAGTCGTTTCCTTATATATGCATTTTAAAAATGAAAACAAGAACTGACATAGAACTGTAAGCATGACTTGTTCAATAGAGTGTGTTAATCATAGTCACTCAAAGTTCTACAGGGCTGCTAATAAAACCCTGCCCCACTACCTTCCTTACACTGTTAATGACCTCAACCTAACTGTTTGCTTCTCTGAGAGAGAAGGTTATGTTCCTCTGTATATAAGTGGACCGAGTAAAGGTTCCAGACAAGCTCTGATTCTGGGTAAGTGGACAAGTAAGTCAGGCTCTTACTTAATGTTTATTCTAATTGTAAAATATGGATGACGTTTTTAAAGTTCTCAAGACACTATGAATATCATGTCTGAGAAGTGTCATTTGGCTTTTATTAATGTACACATAAAATAAATCTCTATTTTGTGCTTTTCTTATATGCCAGACAGCATGGAAAAAACATTTTTGGACATTATGTTATGCATTTTTTAAGCCTCATTGTTACTCTATTTTATGATCGCATCTCACCTTATCATTTATTTTTCCCAAACATTATATTTATGATAGCTTGTTGAATTTTATGTATGCTTGTAAAACTTAATGTATTTTTTCAAATAAGGCGAGGGGTATATTAATAAACTCAATTCACTTTAAATACAATAGTAGATTCTATTTCAATAAAATGAAAGCAAATAAGAAAAGCATACACAATATAAAATACTTAATATTTTGAATATATATATTTCATAAAAAGTTTGAGAAAAATATAAGCAAAAAATATAAAGCAAAAAAATGAAATGTCCTTCCTTATTCATTACGATTTTATTCACAAAAGTAACCAGAGTTAAACTTTAACATGTACCATTTGTTTCTTTTAAATGAATCTTTCCTTTCTTCTTTACACTCATCCCCTTCCTGTCTTTCCTGTTATTTCTTCTACCCACCTACCTGTTGTTCAATCCTCTTTCAAAAAGAAAAATAAAAGGACTAGATGACTTTTCCTTTTGTCATATACATGTATTTAATTTTCTAAAAGCTGAATAATATTCTATTATAAGGAATTACTTGATTTTTTAACCACTTATTTGCAGAATGTTAATTTGTTTCACTTTATTGCTTTTACAAATAATGCTGTAAGGAATTCATTTTGAAGTTTCCTGGAAGTAGCATTTCTGGTTAAAAGCTTACACATTAAAATTATGTTAGAAACTGCAGTATTACATCATTCACTCTCTTTAAAATAAATAAAAATAAAAATTATACTTTCACTAAAAGTATTACAGTAGTGTCTTTCATAGTATATGCACCAAAACTAAGGGCAGTCTTAATCTCTCGATGTATTCTAAGTGAGTCTTAAGCTGTTCCCCCTTTTTGACAATTTTTATCAACTCAACTTTTTTTTAAAGATTTTATTGAGAGAGAGAGAGAGAGAGAGAGAGAGAGCATGAGCTCGGGGGAACAAGAAGAGGGAAAGGGAGAATCACATTCCCCACTGAGCAGGGAATCCAATGCAGGGCTCCATCTCAGGACCCTGAGATCATGACCTGAGCCCAAGACAGACACTTAACCGACTGAGCCATCCAGGCGCCCCTATCATCTGAAGTTCTACTATTCTTTGTACAGATGAGAAAGTTCTGTTCCCTCCCATGCTTACTGCTTAGTCTAGTTAAAGTCCCACAGAAAAAGATGGGGACAGCAGAAAGCCACTGGTGATAAAATAATCTCCCCCCTTCATCAATGTGATCCCTCTCTTTCCAACACTTAAGGACGAGCAAAACCAGCATTGATGCAAGACAGAGAATCTTTATTTTAATTTAGTTTGTTTTTTTGTTTTGTTTTGTTTTTTTGTTTTTGGTAGCACTATTTTAAGAGGAGGGGATAAATAACTTTGGAGGAATTACATAGTTTCCAAAGATGTTTTAGCAGGGAAAGAAAAGATGTTTTTTAATCATAGCCTCTATGTTTGGTGTTTACTATTAGAAGAATTTGAACTCAATTTCAGAATCACTTTTAATATCTAGATCAGTTTCTGGAGTTGCACAACCTATATTCCTCCAACTATCCCCTCCTGGTGTCACTTGCCATCTCTCAGTTTGGCAAACTCATTACTCCTCTCCTGAAAGCAGTCAATTACATAGTGTAATCTCTCAGGAGCCAGCACCTCCCAGCAAACTGCAGTATCTCCTAGAGCCTTCTTCCATTTGTCGCCTGTGCTCTCTCTAGTACTGAGTCTTGGGACTGTTTCTTCTTCACAAAGCATTTGTGAATTTTGAAGGGCACCACCTCCATTCCCCATTATTACTTCTCTTGTCAAGTCAGCTGAATATCCACAAATTTTGCCTTTGAGGACATGTAAGGCAAGGGAGACTGCCCATTACAAATAGTCCGTTAATGTGGACTCAATACTAATCCCCTTCTCCAGACAACTGATTATAACCTATTAGAACCTCAAATCGCTTAAATTGACCTTTGCGATAAATAATATAGCTTTTGTCTTAGCGACTTATACTAATGAGCCAAGACCCAGGTCTTAATGATTTTGAATCAGCTACCTCTCTTCTGTCATTAAAATACATGTTTTTGGAATCTCCAACATACACATTTGACTTTTGGGAAAAAATATTGTTTTCAAATTTTTATTTAAATTCTAGTTAGTTAACGTGTACTGTGATACCGGTTTCAGAATTTAATTTTTTTTCACTCACACATAATACCCGGTGTTCATCATAAAAAAATAATTCACATTCATTATTTACTTGTATTTAAAAAATTCAGTCTCCTAGAAAAAAAGATGTAGGGTGCCTGGGTGGCTCAGGGCAGGGAGCCTGCTTCCTCCTCTCTCTCTGCCTGCCTCTCTGCCTACTTGTAATCTCTCTCTCTCTGTCAAATGAATAAATAAAATCTTTAAAAAAAAAAGATGTAAAACTGAGGCAAATGAGAAGTTACAAAGTGACTACGGAGTAATAATGATGAAACAGGTTTCTAGAAGATTATTAGTAATGGTTTCTTCTTCATTTCTTTTTTTTAAATTTTATTGAGGAATAATTAATAAATATAAGTGTAAATATTTAAAGTGTACTATAGGATGATTTGATATACACTGTGAAATGATTACCAAGAACAAGACGACTAGCACATCTATCACCTTAACTCTTTCTATATGTATGTGGTAAGAATGCTAAAGATCTCCTGGCAACTTTCAAGTATGCGGTGCCAAATTATCAACTATGGTCTTCCTGATGTCCACTGGATCCTTAGAACTTATTTTTCTTGTAACTGAAAATGTATCCCCTTTGATCGGCTTTACCCCATTTCTCCGTACTCCCTGTCACAGTTTCCATGAAATTTGGGTTTGTTTGTTTGTTTTTGGACACCACAAAAAAGTGACACCATACAGTATTTGTCTTTCTCTATCTGGCTTTTTCATTTAGCATAATGCTCTTTAGTTTCCTATATGTTGTTACAAATGGCAGGACTTCCTTCTTTTTGTGGCTGGGTAATATTCCACTGTGTGTGTGTGTGTGTGTATTTGGTTCATTCACAGATTACCATTTCTTTGGGGTTCATTAATGAAAAAATACTGCGTTCCTTTTGTGGGGTTTTTTTAAAGACTTTGTGGTTTTGATGGTTTTGTGCTCATGTCTGTACATGTGAGGGAGCATTCATCTCCCCCAGCCTTTTTAGACTGGATTCAGTATGAAAAGACTTTCACCTGAAGGTGGCTGGGAAGGCACCAGCTTGGAGGGTGCAGTGGCTTAGGTTCCTGGGAATACACAGCAGCAGAGTCTCCATGCAAATCATCAGCTGAGGTTAACATCAAGGCAGATTGTCAGGGTCATCTATAGCCAAAACTCGGGAGGTCCTGAGGATGACCGCAGTAGCTAGAACTACTGGGATCCTTAGCCATGAATGGGTGTTGGGATCCCCCTGTTCTCCTTTTTTGCCTGGGACAGGGAGTCCCAGCCAAGGGCAAGCCTCTTACTGCCTAGTCTGGTAAGGTGGCCTTAGAAAGGGAACAGACTTGGGGTCCTGGTATCAGGCACACACAGAAAACACCACACTGCTTATGTCTCGGGGTAAAGGTACACTTGTTGGAACAATGGCACTGGCTTCTAGGATGCAAGGATTTGCTCCTGCAGAATCAGGACCTGAGTCTCTAGGATTCACTGCAGTGACTCAGGCAGGGGGTTGTGGGGAGGCACAGCAATGGGAAGGTCCCTGAGATGACAGGGTATGGCAGTGGCTTGGGCCCAGGGTACAGAGTGCAATAGCAAGGCAGACTGCAGATGGTGGTTCAAGGTCCCAACTCTGGTCCCAGGGGACAGTCACAGAATTGCAGCAGCATGTCCCTGGTGGTAGTCCACTAAATCCATATTTGGACCCAGGGACCCAGTTCCAGAGCAGCAGCAGCTCAGCCTGATAAAGGAGGGTCAGCTCTGTGATGCTGGGCCTGGGGGCAGGACTCAGAGCAGCGGTGGCTGCGCCCATAATGGTAGGACAAAGCCATGACCCGGGACCTGGAGCAGAGCACAGAACAGTATAGTTCTGGCCCTGTGTATGGCAAGGCATCCTGACATCCTGATCCTGGAGAACTTGGCACCGGGATCCCTAGGGACAGGTCTCACTGCAGCAACAGCCATAGCCTGGGAAGCTAATGCACCGACGAGGACTCCCAGAAGCTTCTTCAGCCGGGATCAATGCTGGTATGGTCTGTGGGAGCAGCAAAGGCTACACATGTCCACAGTGGTAAAGCTTACTGGGGTTTTCCTGCTCTCCTTTTCCCCCACAGGGTGAAAGTGCTCCGAGGGAATGCCTCCAGACACCACGGTGCACTGGACTGTGGGATGGAGTGAGATAAAATGCTCCTTATGCCTTTCTGTAGGGCCCTCCTCGGGTTGTAAGCTCCACAGGGTTTTTTGCTGCTTCTTTGTTGTAGTCCAGAGCTTTCCCTGAGCTTTTTTTGTCAGTTTGAAGTTGTGTGTTGGTTTTTGTTGTTTTTGTGGAACAGGTAAATGTTAGGACCTGCTAGCCTTCCACCTTTCTGTGTCATCTCTCTTTGTTAATTTTTTTTTCCTGTTTTCTACCAGCTAAGAACTTATATCACCCCTACATCCATGGACAAAAATCTGTGGTAACAACAATAATTTAGAACACAATAACATTTGACGGACTGTGGTTCTGACCAGGTTGGCATAAAATTAGCCAGATGCCAACAAAGGCTCTGGTTAGATTCCGCATCATCAGGTGCTGAAAGCATTTGGTGCCAAAAAGTACTGGTATTTGAAGTTGTGTTTGGGGGATCCGGCATCCCCAGGAATGCAAAGTATAGATTTGTTTTTTAATCAGGTTTTGCTAAAGATAAATGCATATGAGTATAAATCAAAGCTAAGCAAATATAACAGGCACTATATAAAGTCTCCTTGCAGATGAATATAGTTCTAATAAAACTGAACTACTGCAGTTCTCACATATTGGTTTCTAGTTCGTATCAGACAGCAGTTCCATGAGGCACTGCCCCTTGGCTGTGCAATGCGCATTATAATACTTCTCTCATTACATGCCCCATATATAATTTATGATGTCCAATGTTCAAGTGTCCTTAACTAGCCTTGGAACATCCTCTTCCTCAGCCAGTTTCTTCAGCCACCATCCCAGACAAAGTCATTCTTTTCCTCAATTCCCAATGTTTTCCTCTGTAGAAACTTCCTGCAGATGGGGGTGGCTATAAGCATAACTAAGACATCCATTTTAAAAGGGTGACTTTGCTTTGTCATTTCAATTTTCAATTAACATTTTAAAAATCCTATTTTTTATGTTTCCTCAAAAGACTAATTTTGGATGTCAATTAGAAAATGTACCCTAGAATTTTCTTTCCAAATAGAATAGACACCCCAGCCACATTGAACTACAGGGCCCTTCATATGTGGCTGAAATGACTTGAAAGGTTCTGTAAGTATAAACCATCAACCATATTTTAAATAATGTAAAATACATCATTAATAATTCTTATGTTAATTACATGATGAAATGCTAAATTTTATATAGGGATAAATGGATTCTTTTATTAAAATAAATTTTACCTATTTCCTTTCTGCAGTGTGGGTCCTAGGTACTTTCAACTTCATATGCTTGTATTTGTAGCTCTTGTTATATTTCAATTGGATAGCATGAGACAGCTGGACAGTTTTCCAGAGAGAGAACCCAGTTAGAGTATTCTCAGGACTATGGTTACGCACTGTAGGAGAGTGGCATTTGAGGGAATTTCATCATCTCATTTAACACTAAATGACTAAAAATTTTGCCACATATATAAATGAATCTGAGCAAACAATCCTACCATTGACAAAGACATGGGACATGAACAAATTTATATAATTTTCATTTATCTCCCTTAATTGAACTAACACACAATATATGAATAATATCACTGGAAATGATTTACTCCTCTCATTAGCAGCTCAAGTTCATTTAGAACTAAAAAAAGAAAAGATGGTTAGGAATATGAAGCGTAATTATTTACAAAAACCATATCAAGTCCTTCTCTAATTTGTTGGGACAGAATGAAAGTCATGAAAATGAAGATCTATGGGTAGTAAAACTTTCATCATTTGTGATTTCAGTCTTCCAGCAATTTTTGCTTGTTTGCAGTAAACGATTTTGTCATTTGCTTAGTAGAATGATGCACATTTTTAGCACAAAGAAATATGCTGCTGGCATAGTCATGCAGACTTCTTACCTAAACTACACAAAGCTAAGACCACCACCCAAATAGATGGCCCCTTCAAATACCTCTGGTTGAAATAAATAACTAATACTTAAATGTTTTCATTGGGAAGAAAAAAAATAATAACCCCAACTCCAGAACTCTATGTTGCCTGTGCTATACATATCAATATAGCAATTCATAATATTAAGGGAGTTTCCATTTTGCCTCTCACAGTGAATGATCCTTGGGACGACTGATCTCCCCTCAAAGTAACAGAACTCATTTAAAAGCTTTTCACCAACAATTTTCTCCCTCAAATCCATTTGAGTTTGCTAAGGAATCTCCCATAGAGGCTTGCCACAGAGCAGTCACTTCTCATCTGTTCCAGGCATAAAACCCCTGTGAGCTGAAGGTCCTATTTATATTCCCTAATCTACAAAGAGCCCTGGGGTGGGAGGAGGGCTTTCAACTTGTTGGAGATGGAAAGGAATTTTGAAATAGAAAGCAGTCCCTGAACTTGGCATCCTCACATTTTAACAGGCATGAAAGACAAAAAAGATGACGGTATATTTAATTTAGTCCCTCATGGAATTCCCTCCTGTATTTTTCACTATTTGCCTAAGTCTAATGGATTCAAATTAATATAATAAATTGATGTTGCTGACACCATTTCAGGTTTGACAGTCTACGAATGTATAACAGGTATAAAGTTCTTAATGACAAGATCATTGTAAGGATCCAATAAATAACTGGTGAATTAAATGTGATTGAGGAAGAGAGAGAGAAAGAGAGAGAGGGGAGTAACAAATTTAAGTAGGGCCATTACATTATAGACGAAAAACGTGACTGCTACCCCCTGGAGTTGGGGAAGCAGCAGCCCTGCATGTCAACCAACAGTTCCAGTTTCAGATGAGCCAAGAAAGAAAGTGACAAATTGCATCACACTAACAGTAAAATTAATAATGAATTTCTGGCTTTGACTTCCACATATGATTGTGATATCTCAGCATTCTCTGACTCACTTCTTAGTCATCTGAAATTTTCTTGGGTATCTGATATGTTCCCCCATCTTCTACCCTGATCCTCCTGTTGATGTCTCCCCAGCTAGCTCCTGCCACAAACTGTCCCTCGATGCCTCTCAGTAACTGCTGCTACCTGGACACCTGGAAAGGAGCTAGGACCATCCCTCTTTTGGGGATGACAAATGAACTTTCTATCTCAGGAGAGGTCTCAGCCGGTCTTTGCTTTTAGGAGCCACTGATTCCCTCAGCTTTGATAAGCCAAAGTTAGAAGATGTCCAATCAACATGGTATTTTGTGTCACAGAGGTGAAGGTCCTACTCTGTGGTTATTAACCTGTTTGACAGAGACCGGGCAATATGGGTTTTGAGCCCCATGTCTTATACTATCTATAGGGAAAACACTGCTTTCACTCTGTTCACATAGTTTCTAATTCCTTGATCTCTAGTACATGTGTCCTGTGTCAGAGCAATAAATGGGAATCACAGATACTTAACTGCTTGGGCAGTTCACTCACTGCCCTCTCCTCACTCTCTTTTATGGAAGGTTCTATCAAAGTCAGATTCAGCTGCTGAATCAAGTCACAAAAGAACTCACCTTAGGGATGGGTCTTTTCTAGGACACATCCCCTTTTTTCATGTAAAATGGACTCCTGATAGAATATTCCCATCAACTGACTAGATATTTCTGAATGCCATGAAAGGAGTCACAGATTTTATATATGAACTGTATGAATCAGAAAAGTTCCCAAGGGAAGAGTCAAGTTCTGGTGCTAGTTCTAAGATTTTTTGTTTGGTTGGCTTTTTTTAAAGGTTTTATTTATTCATTTATTTGACAGAGAGAGAGATCACAAGTAGGCAGAGGCAGGCAGAGAGAGTCGGGGGGGAAGCAGGCTCCCTGCTGAGCAGAAAGCCCGATGTGGGGCTTGATCCCAGGACCCTGAGATCATGACCTGAGCTGAAGGCAGTGGCTTAACCCAGGCGCCCTGGTTCTAAGTTTCTCTGAAACTCTGGACAAGTCCTTTAAGCCTTCTGAACTTCCTTTACTTCACTGACACATCAGTGAGTTAAAACAGATGTCCTACAAAGTAATTACCATCCCCCAAATTATATCACTTGAGGTCAGAATGTGAAAAGGTTCAATATCTCTAAAACATCATGTTTAGCTTTGGGGTAAACTAGTCTTGGCTCTAGACAGCCCTTTTCCAGATCTTTCTGTGAATAATGAGTTGCAAATCTCATTGGTCAGAGTATGAGACATTTATTGGGCTTAAATAGTGCCTTAATAAGCAAGCAATCATCCATGATTCACTCCCTCCTTTTCCTTGCATTTCCATTTCAACTCTGTTCGATGGTATCTATGTCAATGGATTCTTTTTGGCTCATTCATATACTGTCTCTACTGCGTGCATGCTTGTGTATACCAAGAACAAGAAACATATTAAGGGGAAAATAGAAATCTCTCAGGTCTTGAGTCTAGGTCAATTGTGCCAACCCTTTCTTTGTCCAGATATACATACATATATATATATATATATATATATATATATATATATATATATATATATATATNATATATATATATGTATATATATATTGCAGCATGAGACATTGATGTGACTATTGCTGAGGTGATATGTTGATATCCAAATGTACAGCTTCTGAAGAACCCCATGGGGAGAATTCATGGTTGTTAGGACAGGATTTGGGTTTACTAACTATCAGACCAAAATATTATGGAAAAACAACAAAATCTCACCTTTACCTCTAATAATTTGCATTTGGGATTTTCCATAAAGTTTGTTAATCTGACTCAGGAGTACTTTCATAAAAACATTCTTTATCTCTCAGTTATCAACAATATAATTTATCTATGAATATATACAATCACAAGAGAAAAGTTCCAGAACCCCAAGAGGAGAAGATTCAACCCATTTACACATTATTAATACACTACTTAAATAAGTAGTGCCCTATTTCTCATTTTAAATATCACCAGGGGACATTTTAATGGTTTTAGATATTTTTAAAATGTATTTTAGTTCTTTCTTTTCTATAGAATTCAAGCAGCACATATTTTTTTTTTGAAAAATGGACTCATTTAAGTCATAAAGAACAGAAAAGGATGGCCTATTTTCAAGCAAATGTTTGAAAGCTTACTTTAATAATTTGGCCACTGTTCAGCAAAACATTAAATCATAAAGTTAGTGGTGGGCTCTATCTCTTAATCCCACTCCTAATTTTGGTTTCCATCAAAGAGCCTTCGATATAAACTATATACTAAAAACTTCGTCACCCATCTTAAATTAAATAAACCTCATTAGTTTTCTTTTACAGGAATCATCTGCTCTATATTCATTCAGTCAGCAAATAAATACAAAGCTCTTGCACTGTATTTTCCCAGTGCAGAATCAACATGTCATTGTGGAGGACTGCTCAACAACAGAGGGGACCATTTACATTCACAGTCACCAGAGATTTGTATGTATTATAGCAATTTTCTGGCAGGTGACAGAAAAGCATCATTTTTAAAGAAAAGCTGCTGCTGAATTGTACAAATGCACCACTCTCTTAGACAATCAATTCATATATTTTCTCTCTCCTCAAATACACAATAGCTCCTTCCTCTTCTTTACTTTCACCAGATGGAATTGCTTCACAGAGAAAATAGAAGCCATCAGAAGAGTGCTATCTCATTATCCCAGCACCCGATCCATGCACCTGTTTCAATGTGCTCTGCCTTCCCTGTTTCTCGGGATCAAGTATCATGCTTTCCTCTCCGAAAACACCTAACCTTTTCACCTCATCAAATGCTAACCTCTGACAATTATAGCTCTCTTTTTTTCATCAACGTTTCCGGCTTTACTAGATTATTTTCCTCAATATACAGCGTGATAAAATGCATTTTATTAAAATAAATAGTTGACCCTACATCTCCCTTCATTCACACCCACTGTCTTTTACTATTCTTCTTTCCACCAAAATTGCCTGAGAGCACTGCTTCTAACTCATGTCCCTCCTGTCCCTCTTTGGTTCTACTTCATTCAAGGTTATACCTTCCCTGCTCAGTGGAAACTATTCTCATCAAGACAACAATGACTTCTATAATACTATACCCAATAGTCCAATCCTCAAACTCTTACCTGACTCACCAGCTGCATTAATAATCACTCTCGAACCATTTTCTTCACTTGGACTCTGGGACAAAATTTTCTTAGCCAGTGGCAAGGCTTAAAAGATGTCTCTCTGCTGAGGAATGTGATCTTAACTGACTATTTGGCATTTCTACTTGGATGTCTAATAGGCATCGAAAGCTTAATATGTTGTGATGGTTGATGTTATGTGTTAACTTGTTACATGTTTACTCCAATCAACTGGAAAAGGTTTTAAGAGGAAAAACTGAGGTTCTTCTTTCAAGAGGAAGGAATTCTGCCTCTAGACTCAAGATTGAAACATCCACACTTCGAAGAATTTCCAGCCCACTGGCCTGCCCTAAAAAATTCTGGATTTGTTATCCCCATAATCCCTTGTGCCAATTCCTTAAAAATCTGTCTGTCTGGGGCACCTGGTGGCTCAGGGGGTTAAGCCTCTGCCTTCAGCTCAGGTCATGATCTCAGGGTCCTGGGATCGAGCCCCACATCGGGCTCTCTGCTCAGCGGGGAGCCTGCTTCCCCCTCTCTCTCTGCCTGTATATCTGCCTACTTGTGATCTCTCTGTCAAATAAATAAATAAAAATCCTTAATAAAAAATCTATCTATCTATCTATCTATCTATCTATCTATCTATCTATCTATCTATGTATCATCTATCTATGTATCATCTCGTATTGATTCTGATTGTCTGGAGAACCCTACCACATATGTGAAATTAAAAAGTTCCTGATCTTTCCCTCATACTTGCTCCTCTGATGTTTCCATATCTTGGTAAATAATGTACTTTTTCCTTTCAGTTGTTCAAAGCAAAATAACAACAATGCCATTCTTGAATCAGTTGTTTCTCTTGCATGTCATATCTAACCCATCACGGAATCCTGTAAACTCTACATTCAACTGAGTCAGACTCTCACTCCTCCTCTTCACACTACTAATCTTCACCTGGACTACTGAAGTTGCTTTCTCACATGAACCTTAATTTTATAAAATATATCCAGCTGAACCTCAAAGCCAACAGCACACATATTGTTGGGAACAACTGAAGCATTTACACTCTGACAAAATGCCCAATTACTATTCTGGAGATACTGGCTAACACAATTGGACTAGAAAAAAAATAGAGAAAAATGAAAATTAATGGTATAAAAATACACTAGTGACATGACTGAACAGTTGAAAACACAGATGATTCCACTGAAAAATTAACAAGCTACAAGAAACACCAAGCACAGCATAGAAGAGTGAGACATAATGAATTTAGAGACATTATGAAGTTGAAGAGATTAGCACCCAGAACCAAACAGTGACACATGTTAGCTGTGTTGGTGGACAACCATGACCCCCTTTCCCCCCCATTTCCGTACTCATAAAACAGGGTTATATAGAAAACTGTGTCATGGAGTTCTTGTAAGGATCAAAAGAATTAATATATGTCAAGCACTGGGAATATTGCTCCGATACAGAAGAGTTTGCTATAATAACTATATTATTACATTATTACCATTGACATAAGCTATTGCCAAAATTTAAAAAATATAAGCCCTTTTTCAAACTGCAAACTGTATCTAAGAGTCTGAGAGGTGATATTTTTATATTATTTTGGAAGTCTGTATCCACTGATCTTATCTTTTTCTAGTGGCACTTGGGAACTTATAATATACGGTACCAAGAAATTAATACTGAAAGACTTGCATCTATGTTGAAGAGCTCTATTTGCACCAAGGAGCACTTAATTCAAACATATGCGTCTGTGTCCAATATGCATTTTTCAAAGAAAAGGCTAACACAAGATTGCATCAGTCTTACACCACAAGTATGAGTGGAAGTGACAGAAGGTGGTTCCTTACGTAGGAGTTTCAGAACACACCTCTGAAACGTTATACAGTAAGACCTACAGGATGTCGCCAGGCAGCAATAACACAACAAGCAACACACCCTCTTCCGTTGCGTCCCTTCACCTGATCAGTCTTTCTCACATCTAAATTCTATAAGTCTTCTCATAGATTCAATCTCCTTGTGTAAACTGTTACTCATGAAACTGGAACACAGCCTTATAATTGCCCATTTACTGGTCTGACTCCTACAAAAGCCTGAGCTTTCAGTGGGCAGAAAGGGTGCCTTATGTTTGTCTCTTATAAGACCAGAACTAATGAAATGCTTGCCACACGGAAGGCACATATTAAATTATGATTAACTGATTAATGACATTTTGAGTATAAAAATGCCTAATAAATATTTTCCAAGCTTCTGTCCTTCATTATAAGCCTTAAGTTAGTACTTAAGTGCTCAATAACAAGGAAGAGCAAGGACAAAAAAAAAAAAAAAGCTACAGAGTAGTATGGCTCAGATGTCCAAAATGTACTATCAATTTTCCATGTACTTGTTTTGGCTAGACTCAGCTATGGTCTTGAGGTTGCTTGTCCACCTACATTAGCTACCCACTGAGAAAGCTACCAGTTGAAAGGTGATTTGTTTTCTCCTTGAAATAAGCAAGAAACCAATACTGGCAAATTATGAGCACAGGGGGAAGAAGACCCTAATTAACCCTTCTCCAAAATCGCAAAGTGCACTCCACTGCACACCAGGGAGCTAGGAAGCATGGACTGACTTTTGCATTCTATCAACACTGTATCCATCCTGTTACTTCCCTCTGTGACTTGGCAAAGAAAAATGTTCAACAGCCGCAGGAGTGGTCATTCCATGGCAACATATTATGTAGTATAACCTAGTTGCAAACATCAAAATATAATTTCAATTTTGGAAGGATATCTTGTAGTCTAATTAGCTTGATGGCCTCAGAAAATAGAATAAACACAAATGATTTCAAGTTTACTGTTTCATTTTTAGATTTGGGTAATGATTCCTTTTGAAGCTCTACAAAAAAATTGCAACAGTTCTAAATCAGAATACTACTCTATTAAAAAACTCATTGTAAATATCCTAAAATATTTTGGTCATTAAAATCCAGATGAGTGCATAAATACTTACACAAACATATCAGGTATACAAACATACCTATCTACACAATCTGGTTTATTTCTCACTGACATCAGGTCAGGAGCCCTACTTTCACATATCCATATGCAAACTCCATTTATGGCACATGCATATATATCATGCAAATGGCAAGTACAAAGACAAGCAAGACCCTCATTTTATACATTAGCACAAAATTAAGGGAAGGTCATATATTTGAGAATTATAGTCAATGGAACTCTTGCTAAAGAAAGGTGTGATTAAGTTTCTGGCCCTGTGCACTTGGCAAGCTTTCATCTACCCAGCTTTTGGCATTGGGCCCTTAATGGACCTTTTAATTAATACAGACTATGTTACTTCCTACTTTCATTTTAAACCGAGATCATATAACAAGGATGGACTTTAGAGGTTAACCCTTTAGAAACAACTGTCGATGGACTATTAATGTACATGGGCACAGATGTCAAAGGTAGATAGGGAAGCAGCCTTTGCTATAAAGGTCTGGTCTATGATAGGGCCATAGAATTTTCCAACACAACCAGGTCTTGAACTGATCATATAGGCAGGCATCAAAGCCAGATAATCATAAACAATGACTGGCTAAACTAAAGCCAGACAAATAGTTGCTGAGGCAGAATAATTTTAAACAGAAAGAGAACATAAGCCTAGTTAAAAAGAGAAACAAGAGGAGAAATGTGAGCAGAATTAATCACCTCTCTTCCAAGACAAATAAACTAGTAAGGCTAGATCAGCAACCAGATCACCAATCACTGGCACCAGTGAGAGCTCAGGAACAGAAAAGAGCACAAAAAATGTGGAAATCTGAGATCCTGATGAAGTTTTCTGATGACATAGGAAGGTTTAAAAATTTGATCTTGGCAATAGCACTTGGAGATCTGTCCCCATCTTAGGGAACATGGCTTATCAGTGCGACTCTGGATATTTTGAGTTAATAGCTGTGCTTTCTTTCCAGTGTGCTTCCTGAACACAGTGTGCTCTTTTAATGTTGACTGGGAAATAGTGGCTCTGCAGTTTGGCCTCCGATACATGTTTTGTTCAAGGGATTCTAGGAGCTCAGCACTCTTCCCTAAGTCTCTCCCCTCTGCCTCTCTCTTTCTCTCCCTCTCTTTTTTGACTTTGCATGAGACAATCAATGTTCAGAAAGGCAAGGCTAATTTTATGTTAATCTCATTGGCAAATCTTGGCAGAGTGCCAAGCACAAATTCATTTATTAGTCAGTGTTATTTGATGTTAAATATATGTTAGTTTCAAAATTTACCGTAACAATGCATACTGTGAAAATAAAAGCTTCTCTGAAGACATATGATCTACATCTCTGGTATGTGTTACAGAATGTACTCAGTATTCATTTAATGGACATTAATTGATCTCCTGTGTGTCAGGAATAATATTAAGTGTTGGGATGAAAGATCAATGAGAATGTTCCTCCTCTAGAACATGGCAGAACCAGTGTCCAACAAGAAATAGGAAGACAGAGATCTAGACTCTACTTGGTCACGCACTTTTTATATAATCTTGGCAAGTCACTTCATTTAACTGGGACTATATGTACTCATCTTTACAACAATAGTTAAATTATTTTTGAAGTCTAGGTTTGAAGTAAGATTCTAAAATCATCCCACATAGGTAGCGTTTGAGGCATAGTAATTATATATATTTTATTACTCATTTAGGTAGCACTTAGCATAAACATGGCATAAACCTAGTTCATACTAATGGGAGAAAGAAGCTTAAGGCTCCTTCCTCAGAAAACTCTGCACTCCTAACACTTGGCCCACTGAATTGAAACTATGTATCAAATCCTTTAGACTCTGGCCAGAATGTCAATGACATCCATTGTAACAGAGAAATCTAAGTGGGAAAAAAAAAATGACTGGGAGATGTAGAATTACCTTCCCCAGACAAAGCCAAATGGTTGAAACAGCCAATTGGAGAATCAGACTTCATGACTAATGTTCTGAAACTCCCTACCACCCACAACCGCCCCTGTGCTGGAACACAGGGTAGAAATCTCTGGCTGGTTCCCAGGGGAAAAAAAGGCTTTTTTACAGTGGCTTGCATATGAGATCTGAAAAACTGTGTTTTGGCTTCCCAATCAGTATTTCATTCATAAAGCAACAGATGTGGTAGCTTCTGCAGTGTCATGATGATAAACAAAAGAAAATCTAGTTAAATTAACCAGTGATTTTTTTTCCCCAAAAATTTTAGATACATTTATATGTAATTTGGATATGTTGTTCTGATCATGAAAATAACATTTTCCTATTGCAGACATTCTAAAAAATAGAGAAAATAGAAAGAAAGAAATTGAATTTACACAAACCTTACTACACAGAGATAACCGACTCTAGTATTCTACTATTGTGGGGGCTCTACCACTATCTTCTGCTTTTTGACCTTCTCTTCACTCTGTTATATGAGTTTAGATGACTCAGGGTCTCTGCTTACCTTCTCCTGTGTCTCTCTCTTTGCATCTGTTTCCTACGCACTTTCTCTTAAGAGAGAACAGCCGAATAGCTTTGATAACGATTCAGCAGAGTAACCTTGTAGAGCAGAGCCTGGGGATCAGGCACTTTGTCGTCCTCTGGCCAGGCTACCAAAACAGCCTATTCCTTTCAATGCCCTTCTCTGGCCCAGTCAGCTGTCTTCTAAATGGGGAGGGCCTCGTGGCACCACGCTGGATGGCTCAGATGCAGGGAACCCCTTGGAAAACGGGATGTGGTCACGTACACATAGTGAGACATCTCAGGAAAAAGAAATTACCTGTGGCAGAACACTTGATGGCATTGGTATTTCAAGAATAATTCCTCCCGGGCGCCTGGGTGGCTCAGTGGGTTAAAGCCTCTGCTTTCGGCTCAGGTCATGATCTCAGCGTCCTGGGATCGAGGCCCACATCAGGCTCTCTGCTCAGCAGGGAGCCTGCTTCCTCCTCTCTCCTCTCTCTCTGCCTACTTGTAATCTCTCTCTCTGTGTCAAATAAATAAATAAAATCTTTAAAAAAAAAAGGAATAATTCCTCCCAGTATTCATATAAAGGAAGAAACCAATAGTCATGAATATTCCATTGTACCCTGGTACAACGGTGCCCCCCACCCCGGCAGAGACACCCTTGATAATACAATGGAAGCATATACTTATTTTAGCGACACCCAGTGGCCATATACCAGGATTAGAAAATTCATCCCAATGAAAATAAAAGGTCTTATTTCCCCCAAATAACTTGTGTGTGTGTGTGTGTGTGTGTGTGTGTGTGTGTGTGTGTGTGTGAAAAGAGTTAGAGGAAAACCTTTTCAATACAGTAAGTAATAAGGATGTACAATCCCAAATACTGACATTCTATTTAATAAGTCTGAATAGCTTAGTCCTGTGCCAGGGAAAATCCCTACTATAAGTCACCCTGAGTCACTACAAAGGAAACAAAGATCATTATATTCAACTGTATGCTAACCCTAGACCAATAACACTGCAAGTGAAAACGCTATTCAAGGTTCCTTGGGAAGAATTCCAAACACATTTAAATTTCAATGACTCTACAAATACACACCTGTCTTTACAAAGTGGTTTCTTCTGTTTCTCAAAACCTGCCCTTTTTAGTCAAATTGTCTAAAGATGATCTATTTTCTGGAATCTGGAATTTAGATTTTAATGGGTGGTGGAAAGTTATGTAAATATTATATCCCGATTCCTTTTAATGTCTCCCCACGTAATAATAAACTCTTCCTAGCTACTCCTTTGATCAATACAGGCAGCAGCTGTCTAATCAACTGCCAGTTACATGTGAACAGAGTAGACAGGAACTCTCCTGTCCTCCCAAACCATTGCCAATCCCTGACAACTGCTTTTTCCTGCAAATTCAGATCTGTTATTGTACCCATCTGATGAACTGTTAGTTTTAGTTATTGTATTTTTCAAATATACAATTTTAATTGTCACTTTAAAAATATAATTTCTATTTCCCTATTGACATTTCCTATTTGATGAGTCATTGCCATTATTTTTAATGTTTTGAACATGTTTTCTTTTAATTCTTTAAAAATATTTATAATAGCTGTTTTGATTTTTTTTTTCCTGCTAATTTTTACACTTAGACCCATGTAGACAGTTTTTATTGACTCAAACCTCTCCAGTATTGGTCACACTTTCGTGTTTCTTTAAACATCTCATCATGTGTGGTTGAAAATATAACATTTTTTTAAAGATTTTATTTACTTGTTTGAGAGAGATTTATTTATTTGAGAGAGAGAGCACAAGGAGGGGGAGTGGCAGAGGGAGAGGGAGAAGCAGGCTCTCTGATGAGAAAAGACCCTGATGCAGGACCCAATCCCAGGACCCTGGGATCATGACCTGAGCCAAAAGCAGCTGTTTAACTGAGATACGCAGGCATCCCTGAAAATTTATTTAGATGACATATCAGACCAACTCTGGAATATGTTTTATATTTCTATGGTTTTCCTTCTTTCTCTTTTCTCTTATTTTCTCTTTCTCCCTCCCTCCCTTCCTTCTTAGCTTTCCTGAACTTACTACAGAATCTGTCTCCCTCATGACCCATATCCTGTGATTCTCTGCTTAGTTTTCTTACTTTTATTATTATCATTCTCCTTATGTTTAAGCCTACTTTTCTAGAAATCTCCCCTGTGCCTTTATAGTTTAGTGGTCATCTAACTATTTGGATAAAGTATATGCTCAAAATCCTTGTTCCCAAAAGGTGCCTACCCTCCTCACTTTGAATAGTGAGTGGTTTGGAAAGCTCAGTTAAAACTGCAGCTAGTTTTTGAGCCTTCCTCAGCATTTATATCTCCCAAGCTCTCTGAAGTCTGACAGATGTACAAGCTTTTCCATGAACCAGTGATACACATGGTCAGCTCATCTCAGACCTTCTGTGGTTCTCTAATTTCTTGAATCTCATGGTTAACTCTCTGGCTGGTCCACTGTTCAGCTCGACCAGGGTGAGAAACTTAGGTGAACAAAACTGGGAGGGTTTTTGTTTTGTTTTTTTCATTTGTTCCCATCTAGGTCCCCACCTTTAGTTGCCAAAGTCACATATTTTCCCTTTCCCTTCCAATCTGAATCAGTTCCCTATAGTCTCAAAGCTGTTGGTTTTCGATGCTAACTGTTATAACAACTGGTTTTTGCTGAGCATATTGTAGTAGAGAGTAAAGTAGGGAAGTCACCTAGGCAAACAGGCCACAGATACTCTGGTCTTCTAAAATAGCTCTTGCATTTAATACAAGAGTAAATTCTTGTCAACCTGTCATCTGCTTTTGGTTGGTATCCAGTATCCTGAAATCCTATTCGGTATCCTGAAGTGTTTTTAACATTTATTTTTTTCTAATATTATACTTGCATTTTGGGGGAGAATTTAACATCTTCATGTTACCATAACTGAAAGTCAATTATAGTTAATTTAAATAGGATTATTTACTTCTAGTTTCCTAAAACAATCTGAAATGCATTTATTTGCTGGGATTCATTCACCTTTTTCCATTCACAGTTGATCTGGTAAATACAACCAGTCAAGAGAATCATCTGAAAAAAAAATTTTTTTTAAGATTTTATTTATTTATTTGAGAGAGAGAGAGAGTGAGAGAGAGCACGAGAGGAGAGAAGGTCAGAGGGAGAAGCAGATTCCCCATGGAGTTGGGAGCCCGATGCGGGACTCGATCCTGGGACTCCGGGATCATGACCTGAGCCCAAGGCAGTCGCTTAACCAACTGAGCCACTCAGGCGCCCTCTGAAAATTTTTATAAAGAGCCTGGATGGAATTGTGATGATAAGACTTTTCTTTCCTTACTATGCAGCTATCAAAAGAAATGAAATCATGACGTTTGCAATGACGTGGATGGAACTAGAGGGTATTATGCTGAGCGAAATAAGTCAATCAGAGAAAGACAATTATCATATGATCTCTCTGATATGAGGAACTTGAGGGGCAGGGCGGGGGGTCATGGAGGGTAGGGAGGGAAAAATAATGAAACAAGATGGGATGGGGAAGGAAACAAACCATAAGAGACTCCTAATCTCACAAAACAAACTGAGGATTACTGGGGGGGTGGGAGGGTAGGGAAAGGGTGGATGGGTTATGGACATTGGGGAGGATTTGTGCTATGGTGAGTGTTGTGAAAGGCGTAAGCCTGACGATTCACAGACCTGTACCCCTGGGGCAAATAATAATAATTAAAAAAAAAAAGAGTTATGATCTTAAGACAGCTCGAGTGGGCACCTGGGTGGCTCAGTTGGTTAAGCGACTGCCTTCAGCTCAGGTCATGATCCCGGAGTCCCGGGATAGAGTCCCACATTGGGGTCCCAGCTCCACTGGGAGTCTATTTCTCCCTCTGACCTTCTCCTTACACACACACTCTCTCTCTCTCTCTCAAATAAATAAATAAAATCTTAAAAAAAATAAAAAGACTTTTCTTTCCTGTCTTCAAGATAGATTATTAACTTAAAAAATCAGGCTACATAAACTGACGTTTAAGCATATAAATTAATGTATTACAAACTTCAGAAATGAAAGATAAAGAAATGCACAAAACTGCAAGTAGTGCATGTGTTGATTCTATGACAAAATTCCAAAGTTCTTTTGGAGGCAAATAATGTAGCTAGAAAAGAAGAGAATAACTTTGGGATTATTCAGACAACTTAGGTAAATAATAATAAAATTTGAGTCATGTGTTCCTATTGCATAAGTGCCCAACTAATAAGAGTGTGAGAGGTAGTTTATAATTGCTATCACTGTGTGTTCTTAGATTGCATGTATGGATTACCACACACACACACACACACACACACACACACACACACACACACACACCTCCATCTATTTATCCATCCATCCTCCTAGTATATTTCTGTTGTGCCTTTGTACATGTTGTTAAAATCCCTGGGTGTCAGTTTCTTTATGTGCAACATGGTTAAATAAATGAAGTGTTTTTCTTGCTGTCAGTCATAATGGGAGTACTCAGTAAGTTGGAATTATCAGCAATAATGGTACTGGTAATAATAGTAGAAATGAGGCGAGGGGTGGTGCCAAAAAAAGGTCATGGACACTGGCTCAGGATACATAGTCAAAATACTAAAGCTCTAAGCAACAACGCAAATCTAAATAGGAATAAGTGCTAAAGGAATGGAAAGCTGCAGCTCTTTAAGAGTCATGGTCTCTGAGTGATGGCAGCTATGCAGGGAAGTTACACTGGGTTATGGAAGTAGGCTTGTCTTCGATTGGGTATATCTTCAAATATGATCTAAGTAGAGAACCACTTCTAATTCAGATGACACAGGAAGTTGAACTTTTTTTGAACAGCCCTTTTCCTTTGAACATAATTAGCTGAAAACTCAGGAAAGTTAAAGATTCAGGTCTTCGTTCTGCAACCAAATGATTAAGCTTGAGTCCAATACCCACCATCAGAAATCACAGAAGGTTTCCACTGGACTGTTCCTTTAAATATCAAAATAGAAAAGCACCTATGTACAAGGTAGAGAATATGTTCTAGGACATCACAGCCTATTGAGCAGTTTTAATGATGCAACAAAGCATTTGAACATATACTCACAAAGAAAAGAATGACTATTTGCATTCAAAACCAAACCACAACCCTATGTGAAAAACATTCTGTTATTTATGCTATATATATATATGCATATATCTAAGTCTTAAATAAGAACAATAATTACAAAAACCCATAAAAGAGATTCATTTCAAGCAATTTTGTTAAACACATATTTATAGGATGAATGAGCTCCTCTAAGGCACTCTCACTGTGTTAAGGACATGTCATGAATTTTTTAACTACTTAATAATGCATTTGCTTCAGGGGTGACTCAGTTCAATAAATCATGTAAGTTGCAATAAATTTTATCATGTATTCATATGGAAAGAGATATTCTAATTTCTAAGTAGCACTTTCCTAACTATTAATAAGCAGCTTAATATAACCTAGGGAAAAAGAGTAAGAAAAAAATGCATATATAATCAAAATATAAAAAGAAATGCATTCAAAGTCACCTCTAAACCAGGTCAGGTTCAAAAAGGAATTATCAAATTACATGCAACTGTTTGTGTCACATGCTTATGATGCTCTTTATGAAGATCTCTTTCTCAAGATGCTCTTTATAAAGATGCTCTTTATGAAGAAAGTATCCATAAATTTCACTACTTAATCAAATTACAAAATGATCATGAACAGTTACTCCATGTGACGTTTGTTGCCAGATCAACTTTCACACTTAGAACCCAGCAATTTGCAGAGGGGGCAAATGTGGGATTGGCCAAAGGTATCTACATAGGAGTGAGGACCACTGTTTCAGAATACAAACAAACATACAGGAGAAATACTTGTGGCAACAGCCTCCCCAACCCTTACAAAACACCGACCCTGAAAATATTAACTCAAAGGAGGCAGATAGGTAATTTGAATAATAAAAAGTTCTCACCAAAAACACAGGAAGATTATTCTGGGCCAAAACTGGTTACAAACTAAAGAGGAAGAAGACCATAAGTAACAAGTAAAACATCATTTCCTTTTTTGATCAGTGAAGCATGTTGTGCTACAACTTGCATTCAGTAAGACTACTTGTATGTAGTTTTCACAATCAGGCTTGGGTGCCCATTTCCAAAACTATGTTTTATAATTCATACAGGTTTGACCCAATTATAAAAAAAAATGACTGAATATCAAAATGTTTAAAATGTAACTCTAATCGCTTATAATTATATGACTATGTTACACTATCCCCCTTTTTTAGATGATGTAAGAAATGCAGAATATATTCTCAATAATGAAGCTTGAGCTGAAATAAAATGTGAAAAGTAGAGGGTAAGATAAAAGTAAAGATAAAATTGCCTTTTCCTAACTTATTCTTTCAAAATGAGCTTATTGAAAAATATAAATCAATGTCCTTAACCTATTCAAAGCTGTTTTAAGGTTACATAACCCAGCAAGAACACTCAAATATGACCATCTTATATTTTTTTCTTTTACTCCCTGATTATATAGAGACATCCGGTTCTATTCAAATAATCTTACTGGCATTCATAACTATGATCTAAGTAGAAGTGATCACATCACTGAGAAAAAGTAAATTTCATCTAAAATTATCCAAAGTGTTTCTGTCAATTATTCATGTCATTTTTTTTCCTGATGAAATATACATTTTAAAACTTGAAAATGATTAATCCATCTAAAAGTAGATGGAATAACACTTCCATTTGTAATGTTAATCTCACATATTTTTATTGTTTATTCAACATAATGGGGTTATCTTCCCTCAAGTAAGGGCGGTAAGTTTCTCACATTACAAATTCACTTGTGAATCTTGGCAGTTTCCTTGGTTCATCTTCCTTTTAATGATAAAGGAGGACAGTGACTATAGATGATTGTGCAATGAGGATGGGGAAAAAACGGATATGGCTCTGACTTCTATGGGTGATTGACTGCAACAACCAAAGCTAATGACTGTGGAACAGCAAACTTTAATTGCTTTTTAAACTTTAGTACATATGTTGGAACAGTAAAACACTAACACAGTGGGAGCTGTTGACATTGTACGCTGTGTCCCTCTACTTACTATGAGACAAGAAATAAACAAACAGTGACTACTGAAAGCCTTTTACTCATTTTGACATTTTGTGTATTATTTCAAGCTGAAGGACCTACACTACAGGATTTCCATTTTAACAAATCACATGGGGAGTGACGCCTACGTGGTTCAATCAGTTGGGTGTCTGACTCTTGGTTTTGGCTCAGGTCATGATCTCAGATCTCCACGTCAGGCTCTGCTCAGTGGGAAGTCTGCTAGTCCCTCTCCCTCCCCATACTTGTGCATGCATTCTCTTTCTCTCATAAATAAATAGATAGATAGATAGATAAGATAGATAGATAGATAGATAGATAGATAGATAGATAGATAGATAGATAGATAGATAGATAGATAGATCTTTAAAAAAGAAATCATATGGGGAACTGGGTTGAGTTTCTGGCTACTTAATTCAGGTGTCAATTTGTTTCCAACCCTTATTCCATAAATCTTCTAAAAACAAACCTTGATAATTAATGGAGATCAATATGAATCTTTCACCTAATACTGTGACATAGTTCAAAAGTGCCTATGACTTTCAAGATGATCATAAAAGAGCACAGAGGTTTGTATAACATTAATTAAAGAGAAATAGTTGCTCTATAGGACCAGGTCATCTTCTTGAAAGGACACACTAGGAAATGCAAGATACAATGAATACATCTAGATAACCATGCAACCACATCAGTAAAAACAAGCCTGACAATCCATGAGGTATATACAGTGCCTGGCAGGGCACGGAGGCAATCATCCTCATGGCTCCAGGGCCATCTAATACATTTAAGAGCCCACTCAAGCACTGGAGAGGGTTACCAAGTAACAGGGAGAATGAAAGTTAGTGCCATGAATTCACAAAGCCATTAAGGTAACATTGAAAAGAAACTGATCCAGGGAGCTGTATATGTAACTGATCAGCAACTTACTCAAGCAGCATTATTTGAAAATATTATATGTACAGGACACCCTGTTCAACACTACAGAGGTATAAAATGGTATCCCCATATTCATAACTGCAATCTAGATGGGGATACCACAGAAATACATGTGACAATTAGAATCCAATGTAGAAAAACTTAAGTGGAAAACTATGTATCGGTGACCTATAAGTTTTATTTAGAGCAAAGATTTTTTATCTATAAAAATTATTTGTGAAGATTCTGAAGTGTATTGGAAAGTCAGTACTAGGTAGCTTTTATAGAAATGGATGCAAAAGGTATAGACACTTAATTGGGTAAGGAATTTCATATGCAAGCATGAGCAAACTTTAGTAAGTGGAGTAAGGCAAATAGGGGAAGGGCTAGAAAGAAAGTCAGAGGTATGTCTGAGTTGGTAATAAGGTGTCACTGAAATCTTTGGAGGCTGTCATAGAGCTGAACCGTCCCCCCACCAAATTCATACACTGAAGCTATTACCCCAGTATTTCAGAATGTGACTTTAAAGAGGAAGTTAAGGGTGCCTGGGTGGCTCAGTGGGTTAAAGCCGCTGCCTTTGGCTCAGGTCATGATCCCAGGGTCCTGGGATCCAGGCCCGCATAGGGCTCTCTGCTCAGCAGGGAGCCTGCTTCCTCCTCTCTCCTCTCTCTCTGCCTGCCTCTCTGCCTACTTATAATCTCTCTCTCTCTGTGTCAAAATGAATAAATAAAATCTTTAAAAAAATAAAAAATAAAAAAATAAAGAGGAAGTTAAAATGAGGTCATCAGAGTGAGGCTTAATCCAGTTTTAAACCAGAAGAGAAAACTGGACACCCAAAAAAGTGACCCTGGGGAGCACATGTACAGAAAGAGGACCATGTAAAGAGGCAGCAAGAGGGTGACCTATCACAAGTGTAGGAGAGAGGCCTCGGAGGAGACCAACTCTGCCAGCACTACGACCCTGGACTTCTAGCTCCGGAAATGTGAGAAAATAAATGTCTGTGGTTTAAGACGCCAAGTCCATAATACTTTACCATGGCAGCCCTAGCAAACTAATACAGAGGTGAATGAAGCATGTATTACGTGAAAACTCTTTGGAGAATTTGAGTTTTTCTTTCTTTTCTTTCTTTTTTTTTTTTTTCTCTTCTACACTGTTAGAAAGCAAATGCTTGGAGAAAAGGATGAAGTCATTTATTTTTCCTTGGTCAAAATAATCTTGGTCTTTTTCTTGATCCTGGTCTTTTTCTTGCTCTCTCTCTTGTGATCCCTCAACTCTTGATAACATTGATACCATTATTCTTGGCAAGTAAGTCTAACACTGTTATTATTTTTATAATCCACATATTCAAGAAAAATAAATACATCCTCAAAAACTGTCTGTAATCAGAGGAGTAGGTGGTCATTTGATCTGTAGAGTAATAAAATATGTGCCTCCATGAACAAATGATAAGGGGGTTACACTTAAACATTTACTTTGCTTAGAACCCTATTTTATAATAGCTGGTGATTTGGGGAAAATATTATGCCTGATATGAACTACTTCGATAGTTTTTTTTAAATCTTCACCTCTCATAATTATATTATGCTAGGAGAAATGCTTTTTTAAAAAAAAAAATTTATTCAGCCACTTCATTCGTGTTACAGAGAGATAATATTTAGTAGGTTTTTAATTTTTTTGTTTTTCTTACTTTCATTTCTTTTTGTCTGTTGAGTTTAAATGACTTATATCAGCCTGTAAGAGTGTTTTATTTATTTAAAAAAGAATTTTAATATCTTCCACCTTCCCCAGAGTGCCTCCAAGAGGTATGGCCTGTGTTTCAACAGTCCTTCCACTTCCACTTCCAGAGCACTGTGATGCGGAGGCAAGCCATTTCACTTCTCTGGGGATTGGTATTGTTACTGAAGATGACTGCAAGCAATCCTTTGTCATCTAACTTCAGAATTTCTAAGACACCAAGAATCTAAAATTTTCAGTTCCAAATTTTAAAATGGAAATTTGATCATGTCACTTTTCACTTAAAACACTGGGTTTTCGGGCGCCTGGGTGGCTCAGTGGGTTAAAGCCGCTGCCTTCGGCTCAGGTCATGATCCCAGGGTCCTGGGATCGAGGCCCACATCGGGCTCTCTGCTCAGCAGGGAGCCTGCTTCCTCCTCTCTCCTCTCTCTCTGCCTGCCTCTCTGCCTACTTGTAATCTCTCTCTCTGTGTCAAATGAATAAATAAAATCTTTAAAAAAAAAAAAAACAAAACAAAACACTGGGTTTTCAAAAATAAATTCCAAAGTTGTTTACATGTGTGATGAAACACTAAGTCAATCTCTGTGTAATAATCTAACTACACCCCAATTCTCTCCATCTGTGCCCACATCCTACATATAACAAACTTCAGGGCTACATTCTATTAACTAGAGACTTTCAGGTTCTAGAATCAACTATGTTCTCTCATTGATGGACCTACGTATATACCATCTCATTGGCCCGAGTACCCTAATATATCACCTTCACCTACTTGGCCTGGTCAACTCCAATTCATGCTTCCTATCTCAGCTTAGATTTTGCTGCTTTTATAAACCACGCCAGACAGATCAGGACTGAGAGTCTAATCTGCCTTTTTTATTATATCCTTTAACCAAACCATTCCAAAATTAGGCCAGCCTCCCATGAATTAGAGAAAGTAACAAATTCCAAAAGCTCTTTCTATTCTTTTTGAGGATACACAAAGGCCCAGAAAGCCAGGAACCTGAAATTGATCACTGATGAAAGCAACATTATCCTTTTTCCACATGCCCCAATTTGCCCTGACGTGGGATTTCTAGCAGCAAACAGAAATCAAAGGTTATAAATGTTTTCATTATACTGAAAATTCACTTAATTGTTATAATTAAAGAATTAAACTCTATACAACAATGTATTTCTAGAATGTTAGCTTCATTATAGTATAAATCATGGCCAATGAAATTGATAAAAACCAAACTATATTAAATATAGTCTGATCTATAAACTAGCATGGCTCATCTAATATACTGTCCTGAATTTAATACTGTCCTGAAAATATCCAATACGATTACACTTACTTGGTACAGCATTTTTTTCACTACACCTTGAAATTACATATGTGTGTGTGTGTGTGTGTGTGTGTGTGTGTGTGTGTGTGTGTGTATTTAATATTCTTGAGCTATCAGTATGGTATTTTTTCAATGAGAGCATGTAGTTTTATATATGAAGTATAAAAACTGAAAGTGGAAAACTAGAAATGACAAAATGTAGCTCAACAATTCAGATCCTTAAGACTGATACTTTTTTGACTTTTCTATTAACACAACATCAAAGTGATCACCTCTCCTTAAAGGAAATTAGTTACTGACAGAAAATGCAGCATACTTTTAAAACAGAAAATAAGCAAAGATTAGAGGCTCTGTATGTTTTATTGACTCTACAGCTTTCCAGTTTTCTAACTCTAGGCTTGAGGCGGAAGAAACCAAAATAATCTACAATGACATTAAGCTCTCTGTCTGTGGACATGTCCCAGTAAGCATGTTAAAGTCTCCCCTCCTGCCGCCATCATGTCTAAGTGAGCCTGAACAGCTGCGGAAGCTCTTCATGGGAGGTCTGAGCTTTGAAACAACTGATGAGAGTCTGAGGAGCCATTTTGAGCAATGGGAATGCTCACAGACTGTGTGGTAATGAGAGATCCAAATACCAAGCATCCCCGAGGCTTTGGGTTTATCATGTATGCTACTGTGGAGGAGGTGGATGCAGCCATGAATGCAAGGCCACACAAGGTGGATGGAAGAGTTGTGGAAGACATCCCCCAAAGAGGGATGTCTCAGGACAAGATTCTCAAAGACATGGTGCCCACTTAACTGTGAAGAAGATTTCTGTTGGTGGCAATAAAGAAGACACTGAAGAACATCATCTAAGAGATCATTTTGAATAGTATGGGAAAATTGAAGTGACTGAAATCATGACCGACCAAGGCAGTGCTTTGCTTTTGTAACCTATGATGATCATGACTACATGGATAAGATCGTCATTCAAGAATACCGTACTATTACTTGTCACAACTGTAAAGTAAGGAAAAGCCTACCTAAGCCAGACATGGCTAGTGCTTCAGCCAGCCAGAGAGGTCGAAGTGGTTCTGGAAACCTTGGTGGTGGTCATGGAGGTGGTTTTGGTGGGAATGGTGACTTTGATCATGGACGAAAAATCAGTGGGCAAGGTGGCTTTGGTGGCAGTTGAGGTGGTGTTGGATATGGGGCAGTGGGGATGGCTATAATGGATTTGGTAATGACGGAAATGATTTTAGAGGTAGAAGCTATAATGATTTTGGCAATTACAACAATCAATCTTCAAATTTTGGACCTATGAAAGAAGGAAATCTTAGAGGCAGACACTCTGGCCCCTATGGTGGTGGAGGCCAGCACTTTGCCAAACCATGAAACCGAGGTGTCTGTGCTGGTTTCCAGCAACAGCAGTAGCTACGGCAGTGGCAGAAGGTTTTAATCACTGCCAGGAAACAAAGCTTAGCAGGAGAGGAGAGCTAGAGAAGTGACATCGAAGCTACAGGTTACAACAGATTTGTGAATTCGGCCAACCATAGCAGTGGCAGGGCCTAGCTGCCACAAAGAAGACATGTTTTGGACAACATTCATGGGTATGGGCAAAAACTTGAGGACGGTATTTCTGACTGAATATATAACAGGTTATCTTAGTTTCTATTCTGTGGAAAGTGTAAAGCATTTCAACAAAGGGTTTTACTGTAGATTTTTTTTTTGCACAGATGGTATTGATTGCTAAACATAATAATAATCTGATCATGATGCTGAATAAAGTCTTTTTTTCTTAAAACAAAAAAATAAAATGACATTAAAACATGAGCCTTTGTGTTGACTTCCCATTTGGCAACACAAGAATAAATAAATTGGAGAAGCATCATTATATCAGCAAGTAGAGTATATTTTCACAGAACCATGGAAATTTGTGTCCAGAAAGGACTTCAGAGACCATGCGGACCCACTTCTGTTATTTATATGTCAAGATGGGCACAAAAATAGCTGACTTGCCCTGGATTATACAAGCATTTCCTGGGAGAACTCACATCCTAGTAGTCTAGGTCAATACCATTTCTGTTATGACACTAAGATTCCCCAACGGATAGATCATCTTGTTACCTACCTCTTTAGTTTACTAAAGTCTATTTACATAAAAAAGGGAAATGAATAAGTGAACTGGCTTAACTGCAAAGATACTATGATTCCCTCATATATCATCCCTATAATTCACTTTATATTTTTCTCCCATTCATTTGGAGGAGAAAAAAAATTAAGATTTTATTTATTTATCTATCTATCTATTACTTAGAAAGAGAGAGAGAAACAGAGGGAGACAGAGAAAGAGAATGCCAAGCAGACTCCATGCTGAGCACAGAGCCTGATGTGGGGCTCGATCTTACGACCCCAAGATCATGACCTGAGCCAAAATCAAGAGTCAGACGCTTAACTGACTAAGCCAACCAGGCAACCCAAGAGGAGAAAAAAATAAATATTTTCTTTTTGGTCTCAGTTTAATAAAATGAACATTGGACTAGTTATTTATAGATAAAAATTTATAATTATGATTAAGGGTTATTTATTATTTACATGTGCTAAAATCATACTCAGTGTATTACACACATTTCATTGCATATTTAAAGTTTAGATATTGCTATCCCCAACACATAGATTTGGAAACTGTAGTTTAGAGAGGCTAGCTGATGAAGCTCATGAAGTTATTAGGATGAGGATCCAAGTCTCAGATGTAGACCTATCTGACTTCAAAACTGTTTGCTATTTCATATACCACTTCAAAATCTCTTTCTTCTGGATGCCAGTATTTCTCCTAAATGTCTTTTTTTTTAAGATTTATTATTTATTTATTTGACCGAGAGAGATACTGAGACAGGGAATACAAGCAGGAAGAGTGGGAGAGGGAAAAGCAGGCTCGCCACTGAGCAGGGAGCCCGACACAGGGCCTGATCCCAGGATCCTGAGATAATGACCTGAGCCAAAGGCAGACAGTTAATCACTGAGCCACCCAGGCACCCCTGTCCTGAATGTCCTTACAGCACTTTGAATGCACCCTTTGTTGGCTGTCAGAAGCTAGAATGATCTAAGAACATGATTATGCTCCACGGTCAGTGTCACCATGGAAGCTGCCATGCTGGGCACAGTCAGGTCTTCATATCAACTGGATTCAGTAGAAAATTTATACAGAAGCATGGAAAGGCCCATGTTGTTAATAATTATCACATTGCTATATAGTCGTGCTTTGGAAGACTCTGGATTAGTAAATATTTTTTGAATGTTACATGCTTATCAAAAATAATGGCATTGATAAGTCACATATTAGGTAAATGCTGATTTCTACTTTGAATTCTGAAACAATCTCATATCTTCATGTGCTGCCTAAAATACACAGACATCAGCTTTCCTGAGCAACTCTCCTTTCCCCCCACCCTTCTTTTCCTTCCAACACCACAAGCTTTTGTCTAAGAGACCTCATGAAACCAATATGAGGATCTCAAACAGTGACAGTCAGGAAGACAATGCAATATTTTTCTGTGCAGGTTACTTGTAAGGGAAAAGATAACTACTATAAGCTGATACTGACTATGAAGATAGACATGAACTCTGGGATGCAGTCAATAATCCTGGGACAGAGCTCTGTACTTGAAACAAATTATTTAATCTCTCCTAATTCAACCTTCTTTCATAAAAGATTCTTCCTTCCTAAAAGGCAGTTAGATTCCAATTCTTACTGAGGTCTAGAGAGTTTTGGTGTTTGGCTTAATGTGTTTCTATACACTTTATATACAGGGTAAAACTTTAGCATGTGAGTTATCCTATAACATCTTTCAAAAGAAAAGTTGTTTATGTCACTAATTAAATACAACCAACAAAAAACTTTTTTTTGAGATACTTCATTTCTTTCTCAACATCAAATTTAAGTGTTAAAGAAAATGGGCATGCTGAATGAAAGATAGAAAAAAAGATCATTTAAGCCATGCCAGTACCCCTATTTACACCAAGCAGGGCATAAAGACAGAGCAACGACAAAAAAGAGCAAGACCATGTGACAGTTAATTCCCATTGCAAAGGAACTTAGAGCTTGTTATTCCATGAAGATGCAGCTGTAGAACATACAACTTATCATCAACAGAAATGTCATCTCCCCTTTAGCAGAAAACACCAGTTGGTTAACATATAATTATTACTGACTAAAAATAGCCCTTGTGGGAATTAGCTCAGCTTAGCTTTGTTTCCTTGGGTGATTATGCTTCAGCATGGCTGTTTGTGTGTAGTCAACAAGCATCTACGGGGACATAAACACAAACCATTCAACTCAAGTGCCGCTTTTTTGTTCATTCGACTTATAACAAATAGTCCTTCGTATCTCTAAGTTTTCAGTCTCTTCAGTAAGAACTAAAGAAGCAAAAATCATAGCACAAAATAAGGAACTGAGTTTAGTAAAGAATCTTGCTGGGGGGCGCCTGGGTGGCTCAGTGGGTTAAAGCCTCTGCCTTCGGCTCAGGTCATGATCTCAGGGTCCTGGGATCGAGGCCCGCATCGGGCTCTCTCCTCAGCGGGGAGCCTGCTTCCTCCTCTCCCTGCCTCTCTGCCTACTTGTAATCTCTCTCTGTGTGTCAATAAATAAATAAAAATCTTTAAAAAAAAAAAGTATAAAATCTTTAAAAAAAAAAAAAAAGAATCTTGCTGGATGTAGAAGTGCTTTATCCATCCACACAAAAAATAGTAATAATAATTCCAACATTCTCCTTATTACCTCCATGGTGACTAAGTGTATGTTAGCTCTGATGGGATCAGAGCTTAGTTTTGGGTTAGATTAGAAGCTGTTTTATAACAAATGCCTTACACTAAATAATGAAATACTCATCAATTACAGAGAAGCCTCACTGAGTAAGTCTATGAGTGTCATGTTTTATGAAATGAAACATGTTTACCAAATGAGTATTCATTCAAAGACCCTAAGAGAAATAGTTACATACTAAATATCTCTTTGTTGTGACTGGTGGTCTCAAGAACTTCCCTAGTCCTCACACATGAAGCTGAGCTACCCTAGACCATGAGTGCTGATTTGTTAGCAGTGGGGGTTACAACTCATGGTGCTTCCCTAACCAGGACTTCAGGACTTGTCCCACCCCGCAACACTGTTCTGGAGATAACCACAATTGACTTTGTAACATTAGGTTCAGTAAGCTAATTTAGTTTAGATCAGTTACTTATTCATGACAAATTCCTCGAATTCCAAGTGTCAAGTACATGTAAGACAAAATGGAAAGAAAATCTGCACAATAAAAGTAATGCCCTGCCAAAGTATTAGAGGGCAAGCAAAAATGAAAATCATTACATAAATGATGAATCATACTTTTCAAAAGAGCCAAGAAGTTATGTGGCTTGCCATAACTGAGCTAAATCAAACTCCATGTAGTTGAATGTTATGGAAAGAGTGTATGCGTGTGTGTGTGTGTGTGTGTGTGTGTGTGTGTGTGTGTGTGTGTGTGTGAGATTATTTTAGAGTACCTAAATGCAGGCAGAGGAAATATTGCAGTTGGGTGGATTTTGTTTCCAGTGATAACATTTTGAAAACTGATTTCATTAAGTTGACAGGATTATACTCATTACCAAGGTAACTGGGAGTAGGGTTTTGGGTTTTTTCATTTGTTTGTTTGTTTAAGATTTTGTTTGTTTGCTCAGAGAGTGCATGCAAGTGGTAGGGAGGGGCAGAGGAAGAGGGAGAGAGAGAATCTTAAGCAGACTCTGCTGAGCACAGGGCTGGACTTGGGGCTTGATCTCATGGCCCTGACATCATATTCTGAGTTAAAATCAAGAGTTGGACATTTAACCTACTGAGCCACCCTGGCATCCTTCTGGGAGTAGTTTTGATTGCAAAAGGAGCAAAGGAGAAAAGATGAGTTCAGATATCAGTTTTATGATTTGGTAAAGGAAAATTGAGGAAGTTACATTGGATTTGTTTCAAGAAGTTGAAAATGTATGTGTTTGATTCCTTTTGCCATGACCACAAGGAGATTACAAACATACTCTTCTAAGCTTAATTTTCAAGGGTTAAAAAAAGAAATGGGATTTAAAGTTTCTGTAGCACCATAATTGTATACCATATAACACATATTACATTATATTGCATATATTTATATATGACAAATATGATATATAATAATTTGTAGCATACAAATTTCCTCATACATCATATATATAACATAGTTATATGTAGTATTTCACATATTATACATTATATATTATACACTGCATATAGGAGAATATCATATATAGGAGTCATATTATATATCATATGTATGTTTTGAGTTTTTAGTTGACAAAATTGCAGGAGTCATGTTTTTTGAGAATGTACATTTATGGAATGTAAAGCAAATGCCATTAAATAATTCCTCTCCACAACATGTACTCAGCCTTAAGTGTGAGCACGTTGATGGGAACCGCCCCACCCTTTTTTTTTTCTGTCCTTAGGAGGTTTCTAGTCTAGAAGAAAGAAAATAAGGGCGCCTGGGTGGCCAGTGGGTTAAAGCCTCTGCTTTTGGCTCAGGTCATGATCTCAGGGTCCTGGGATGGAGGCCCGCATCAGGCTCTCTGCTCAGCAGGGAGCCTGCTTCCCCTTCTCTCTCTGCCTGTCTATCTGCCTCCTTGTGATCTCTCTCCCGCTGTGAAATAAATAAAATCTTTAAAAAAAAAAAAAGTGACAAAATCAGGAATTCCAACACAGCGCTTGAGATGGTGCAATGGTAGTTTACTCAGGATCCCAATGGAAGTATAAAGAAAGAAGCAGAGCTGGCTGAATCATCCTGGAGGGCTGCAAAATATTTGTCCAAGCAGTTTCTAGAATGCATCCACCTCTCTCTATCTCCACGGCTACCACCCTGGTCAGAACCACTTCCATCCCCCACTAATACCACAATTACCTGCTAACCAGTCCAAGACCTGACCTACCCTTGTCTGTGGACAATCTCCTGCCACCTGACTGATCTTCTTCAAGAGATGATCAATTCATGCCATGCTCCTACTCGAAAGCTTCCAGTCACACTCAGAGTAAAATCCAAATGTCATCCCACAACATAAAGGTTTCTAAACAGTGTGGACCTTACCACCTCTGTGACTCTATTTCAAAATACCCTCCTGTTGTTCTCAGGATACCCCAGAAGTTAATACCTTACTACAGTCTTTAGAAAAAACAATTTACATTTGTTCCCACCTCAGCAAGTGTACATTTTTAATCCCTTCTTCCTAACACAGTTCTTTACTATTTGTCCATGTGTGGGTGCTTCCTAGGTCTCACTGCCAGGTCAATGTCACTGCCTCAGACAAGTTTTCCCGGAGTGCGACTAGTCCCCATTTCCCACCCCACCTTACCACTTTTTATTTTTCTTTCTTCATGGCACTTATCAAGATCTTGTTCACTTAATTGTTTATTGCCTGATCATCATCCCTTATTTAACGCACACTCCATAAAACCTAGACCATCTCCTCATATTTACTACTGGCAACTAAACCAGGACTTGGCAAGTATCTGTGACTGATAAAAACATAAAACCCAAGTGGACGGTGAGTATGACTCCTAGATTTACCAAATAAAAACACAAAACATCTAGTTAAATTTTAAATTTAGATAAACAAAAAAAATCTTATTTTAATATAAATATGCTCCAAATATTGCATGAGATATGCTACAATGTGGGGATCTTCATTGGAGCACAGTTCAAACAAATCAATCATAAAGGACATTTTGAGACAATCAGAAATATTTTAAAACATTTTAAAATGGTATTATGGTATTATTGCTGAATTGGTTAGATGTGATAATGATGGCTTAGTTAGGAGGACAATGTATTTTTTTCCAGACGCATACTGAGATTTATACGTTAAATAGCTTGATGTCTGTTATATAATTATTTAAACAAGCAAAAAGAGTTGAAGCAAATAAGGCCATAGGTTTACATGATGTTTAAAGCTAAGGCATATGTGTGTGTGTGTGGGGGGGGGGCTCCTGAGGGTCCTCCTGTCCCATCCTTCTTACCTCTCACTAGAGCCTTCGACTGCTAGAACCAAGTGGGATAGGTAGAGGAGGCTAAAAAAAAGTCACAGCTGAATGGGTTTGCCTCCCTTAGCCCAGAGGTGGACAGGCAAAGGTGTGGGGTATATATAAGAATACAGAGACCCAGGACCTGATGAAATTTCATTATATTCTTCTCTCTACTTCTTGGTATGTTTGATATTATTCTCATAAAAAGAAAATGAAAACATAGATATTTACAAGATCTACAGCTGTTTTTGCAACTTTCTGAGGGGAGGTCTTATGCCTATCACATTTTAGTATTCTCACATAGTTTTTTTTTTTTGGAGAACTGAACCTATAATCAATAAATACTCACAGGCTGGGGTGCCTGGGTGACACAGTGGGTTAAATGGCTGACTTTCGGTTTCAATTACACCGTGATCTCAGGCTCAGGGTCGTGGGATAGAGCCCAAGGTCAGGATCTGCACTCAGTGGGGAGTCCTTGCCCCTTTGCTCCCTCAAATAAATAAATCTCTAAAAAATACATACTGATAGGTAAAAACATATTTAAAAATGAATCTATCCTGTGACACAGAATTTTCCCTACTTTTTACAGAATTTTCCCTGAACTTTTACTTGGGACAGAGGAAAGAAAGACGCTTATCTTGTTCACTTGATCCTTTTAATAAATAGTATTTCAATTACTCTGGCCTCCTTTTAAAGATTGCCCAATACAATTAATTCCCTAGAAGATTCTGAGTAATCAATATAAGTATGTAAATTGCCTAACTAGTAATTCTTCCATTGTATACCATATATTTAAAAAATAAATTTAATAAATTGTAATATTCAGTCTTGCCTGTTTGTCCAACCTTAACTTCTCCACGTGGCAAATTAGTCTTAGAATATTATTTAAGCTCATTTGTTGATCACTGGCAATTTTGTTGATGAAAATGTGTGTCATATCTTATGTAACATAAGTGTATATAGTATAAAGATGCCAGCTTCTAATTATATTTAATTTTTAAGTAAATATTCCATATTTGCTCATGTTTCTTATGCTCTATTTATTCTTTTTGGGTTAATATTAGAAAAATAGGGAAGGCAATCTTTCAGTGAGGCAGCCCTACATAGCAGGGAAACTATCCTAACCAATAAGCAAATGCAGTAATTTAAAAAAAAATGAGGGGCACCTGGGTGGCTCAGTGGGTTAAAGCCTCTGCCTTCGGCTCAGGTCATGATCTCAGGGTCCTGGGATCGAGCCCCACATTGGGCTCCCTGTTGAGCGGGGAGCCTGCTTCCTCCTCTCTCTCTGCCTGCCTCTCCGCCTACTTGAGATCTCTCTCTCTCTCTCTGTCAAATAAATAAAATCTTAAAAAAAAAAAATGAGTAATTTACCATATGTTCAAAATCATTGTTCTATAAGAAACAGAAATTGTAAATAAAAATTATTAAATATGCTTTTAATAATGTTATGGCAAAATAAGCATAAAACCAGTGACTACAAATTAAGACAATTCTTAGACTAACTTGGCAAAGTTGCAAATGGCAGAAACCCAGTCTGGACAAGCTTAAGCAAAACAGGATTTCCAGGTTCATTAACTGGGTTGTTATTTATCTGACTCAATATTCAGTGTGATTCTCTAATCTAAAGATGCAGATTGTTGGGCGCCTGGGTGGCTCAGTGGGTTAAAGCCTCTGCCTTCGGCTCAGGTCATGATCCCAGGGTCCTGGGATAGAGGCCGGCATCGGGCTCCCTGCTCAATGGGGAGCCTGCTTCCTCCTCTCTCTCTCTCTGCCTACTTATGATCTGCTCTCTCTCTCTCTCTGTGTCAAATAAACAAATAAAATCTTTAAAAAAAAAAAAAAAAGATGCAGATTGTTCATTCTGGCCATAACTGCTGATTATTCCAGGAGTTGTTCTGGTGATTCTTTCAGATTACAGATGATCATATCATTTGTGAACAGAGACAGTTTTTCTTCCCAATCTATATAACTTTATTCTCCCCCCCTGCCTTTTTTTGGGGGGGGTCTTATTGCATTAGCTAGGACTTGCAGTATGATGAGTATGATGTCATAAAGGAATGGTAAGAGGAAACATCCTTGCCTTGTTCTAGTGGAAAAGCGTCTAACTGCCTACCATTAAGTATGATGCTAGATAAAGGGGTTTTTCGTACATAGTCTTCATCGAATTGAGGAAATTCTCCTCTAAGTTTACTGATAGTTTTATCATCAATGGATGTTAGATTCTGTCAAATGATCTTTCTGTACTAATGGATATGCTTATGTACTTTTTTCTTTTTCAGCCTGTTAATGTAATGGATGGTATTAACTGATTTTTGAACATTCAACCAGCCTTGCATTCCTGGGGTAAACACGACTTGATCATGATGTATAATTCTTTTTATACACTGCTGGATTTGACCTGCGAATATTTTGTTGAGGATTTCAGCATCACTGTCCATGAGAGATATTAGAGTGCAGTTTTGTTTTCTTGTAATATCTTTGTCCAGGTTTAGTATTAAAGTAATGTTAGCCTCATAGAATGAGTTGAAAAGTATTCTCTCTGCTTCCATCCTCTGAAAGTAATTGTAGAAATTGGTATAATTTCTTAAATTTGATAGAATTTACCATTTGGGCCAGGTGCTTTCTGTTTTGGAAGGCTATCAATACTAATCCAATTTCTGATGAATAGACCTATTGTCTATTTCTCATTGTGGGAGTTTATGTAGATTAAATCTTTCAACTGATTGATTGATTTTTCAATTGGAATTGATCCAGGAATTGGTTATCAAGTTTTTAAGCATAAAGTTATCCTTTTAATGTTCATGGGACATCTAGCAATTCCCATCTTTCATTTATGTTCTTAGCAATATTCATCCTCTCTTTTTTTTTCCTTAGTTAGCCTGGCTAGAGGCATATTGATTTTACTGAGATCTTTCCAAAGAACTAGTTTTCAGTTTTGGTGATTTTTTTCTATTAATTTCCTGTTTTAATGTCATTGGTTTTTTTTGTTCTAATTCATAGTATTTCTTTTCTTCTGCTCTTTGTACTTAATTTGTCCTTTTTTTCTCATAGTTTCCTAAAATGAAAACTTGGATTGCTGATTTCTCAGCATTTTTTTGTCTTCATTCTCTTCTTCCCTTACTTCTTACAGCCTATTTTAAAATTATAATTGAATGAGTGAGAATTCAGAAGGTGAATGTGAGATTAAAAACTATTCCAGCCTATGCTCTGCTTGACAGCAAATCACCCATACTATTATTGCATATGTCTTTTCCACTAAAAACAATTTAGATGGGAGAGGAGACCTAATAATATGAATTGAACACAAACATGGCACTGGAAAGAGACTATTAGACCAATGAGATCTCTTCAGTTAATTCAGGTTCTGAATGCCAGACTGGAAGAGCTAACTAGAGAGAGAGACAGAGAGAGAGAGAGACAGAGAGAGAGAGAGAGAAGTGATAGACTTTCTCTCCTTGATAATATTCTAAACGCCAGTCTTTCTAATCCTTGAAGGAAATACTATTAAATCACACCTTTTCCTAAAACTAAGAACAAGATTCAAAGTACTTCTAGGTGTTCATATAGAAATTTGCACATTGTTTTTTTTCAGATTGGAATTCATACTCTAGGAGAGAATACCCCCATTCCCATCCAATCTCACAAAACTTAGGACAAAATGTGTAACAGTTACAAGAGACGCAAATTCCCTAAAGTCTCTAGTCTCCAAGCAAACAAGGAGACAAAAAAGTATTTGTTTTATATGCTCCTGCCTCCACCCAGAGCTCCACAGATTTAAGCAAGAGTGGGTTTAATTCCTGCACTTCCTTACTCCCTCTCTCACCACTCAGCCACTAATGCCTTGTTTCAGGCTTCACGCTCAACAGTCTAATGTGTTTCCTCCATCAGTGACTATTAGTGGATTGCAAAGTGCTAAATCCGTAATGATTTTATGTTATCTTCCTGACTATACTATTTTGAAACATTCTTCCCATTCCTAGTTTCTTCACTTATTTTTCTGGCTCTTTTTTCCCCCCATTCTTACAACCTATGGGAAGGAGTTCCCCTGGAGTAATGCTCAGATCTCTATCCCTCTCGTTCTATTATCCATGAGCATCTAATCCATTTCCATAGCTTCAATATCACCTTTATAGAAAAGACTTACAAATCCATTTGTCTAATGCTCTGCATAATATTGCACAGAGATTGATAGCATTAACTTCGTTTTGACTCCCAGCTCAGCTGCAACATTGCAATAATTTTATACAGCCTCCCTAAACGTCTATATTCTTATCTTGAGGAAATGGACTAAGATTGCCTATCTCACTGGATTGTCCTACTGAACTACTTCACTTATATTGTTATAACCCGAATATTCGACACAAATAGACAAGCACTCAATATTTACTAAAGAGTTATTACTTCTACTTTTCCTGCTGGTTTTTGCTAAGTTGTTCCTTCCTCCAGGGAAACTTCCCTGATCTCCCCAAATAGGAGGCCCTCCTAGGGCTAAGTGTATGACCATTACCATAGCACCATCAAACTCTACTACATTAATCCATGCTATATATTACATATATCAATAACTTGACCACATCAACAACTTCATTGGTCATAAATTCCTTGAGATACTATGGCTTGATTGCACTTATATTTCTAGTGCTTAGCATAAATTAAATAATTGGCATGAGGTTACAGTAAAGGTCTGGGCTAGGATTGAACACAAATCGGACACCAATGCTGCCCTCATCCTTCATACACTGTACAGACTCTGGTAGAGTGCTTAAATTACTTTGACTTCAATGATGGCTTTATGTTTATTCTATATGCCAGATTACAAACTCTAGGAGCTGGTCAACTAATCTGGTCTCCAATCAAGGTTCATTAAAAACCTTTTTCTCTGGTCCAGTTGCTGAGTCAATAGCCAGTTATCACAAGGAATGGCCTCTGGCTGTGTGCTATACCACTGAAAGAATGTGGGCCAATTAAGTGTTTCATATCCACAAAAAATTCCATCCTGCTGAGCTCAGAGCAGAATCAACTTGGCTTCACCCTGAACGTGGGACACTGCAAAATTACAAAACCTTTTAATACTTATTGAAATCAAGTAGGTTCTATAAAACCCACAGAGATTTTCTTTAATCTCTGAAGGATAATGATTACCTTTTCATTCACTGTCTTAAGTGATATCTAGAAGCTAAAGCAACAGCCAAAAAAGAACTGCAATTTTCAGAAACCATCACGAGAAATTGGTCATTCAAAATTTTAAAACCAAAAGATCTTGTGTGCACTCTTTTTCTTCTTTCTTTCTAAGGCCTTTCTTATTTTCAGTTGTTTTCCCCTCTATAATGAGAATATCACTGAGAATTGAGTAGCATTGTCCAATATAGTTCCACGGTCTAAACCATATGAAAAGCAAAATTGCATCTATTAATGAAAAAAAATATCTTTAGAATGCAAGACCCCAAGGAATTTTATGCTCTTAACTACATGAATATTAAAAAGACTTTAAAAGCTAGTTAATTACATAGAAAATAAGCATTTGGGGGAAAATTAGCTTAAATTATAATAGGGTCATTGTTAGAACCACAAAGAAATCAGAACAGCATTCAAACTAATACTCATCCTATTCAAGAATGTCTTATACGATATTTTTCATAAGCATCCACTCTGTCACAACTTGAAGATATTTATGGAAAGTATCAGCACATTATTTAATGTTCTACTACTCTGTTTAGGTTTTTTTTCTTTATATAAGGATGAAATAGGTTTCTCTATAACTTTCCCCTGTGGGAAGTTATATAGCTATAGCTAAATAAAAATCTATACCATTTTCAAATGTTTTTTCTTAAAATCTTTGAATATCTGTATTATTCTCCCTTTAATATATTTCTTTTATAGTGAGGATCACAACATTCTTAGTAAGCTTGGGTCCATACCCAAATAATTACACTAAAAATAACACTCAGGAAAAAAGGCATTATATAACTCTGAGTACATTTAAATTAGCTTCTTTGAAAATCAATCATCTTTAAATGGTGTTTCATAAAAAGTTTAAGATTTATGTATTTAAATGAGAAGCCCTGGTTTACTGTTTCTTTAAAAAGATGTTTGCAAGTATTTTAATGAGGCAGGTTTACTTAAGATATCACGTCAGCCATCTGGAAGCAAGGTACTTAAATTACAGGTAAAGTATTTGAGAGAGTTCAACTTGAGAGTTCATCCAGAGAACCTAAATATAAAATTTACAATACACATGACAGGCACACTATGAAAACAAAGGCTTAAAATGTGATAAACTCATGAACTGACCAAATACAGCTCAATTTTTGTGGCAAATATTAATAGAAAAGGGCTGTATAAATGAAACAACTGTGTCCAAATGGAAGTAGTGGATACTGTCCTACTCACTTGGTCAAACTTTTTAAACTTTTAATTTATGAAACAAAATTAGTTTAATTTGCTCAATAACAAAGGCTTCTATAAGTTTTCAGGTAGAAGCATGGCCATTATTGTGTTTTCTTATTTGAAGAACACAGAAATTCAAAAATTTCAATTCATACAACCTGTTGTTCTTAGAGGTTTTCTAAATGCAATCCTGGGACCAGCCACATCATCTGACGTTTATCAAAGATGCACATTTTCAGGCCTAAACTATACCCACTGAATCAGAAACTCTGAGGATGAAGCCTAGCAATTCCTGGTTTAACAAGGCTCCAGGTAATTCTACTGCACACTAAAGTTTGGTTTACCTTATGTTTTCTGAGCATGAATGGTTGTAGTAGGTGATAGAGACAGATAAGGGCTCCAAAATACATAATCATTGTTTAAGGGTATCTTTTGTTTTATTCTATCTTCTCATTTTACAAATCATATAATCCAGATATTAAACCTTAATTTGTCAATGTTCATTTTTTTTTTCTAACAAGGGGTAGAATCAGGACCAGCACACCAGTTCTTGAACACTGTACTGTAGCTTTTGGTCCATGTTTATTCATTTTTCTTTCTCCCTGTCCTTAATTATCTTCTTTTTTTTTTAAGATTTTTTATTTATTTTTTTTGACAGAGAGAGATACAGTGGGAGAGGGAACCACCAGCAGGGGGAGGGGGAGAAGGAGAAGCAGGGTTTCCCACAGAGCAGGGAGCCTGATGTGGGACTTGATCCCAGGATCCTGGGATCATGACCTGAGCTGAAGGCAGACGCTTAACGACTGAGCCACCCAGGTGCCCCCTTAATTATCTTCTCTTTGTCTCAAAATCATCATGCAGTACAGTTTTCGAGATCAAACTTCTAATTCCAGGGCTTAACTCCATTCTAATGTGATCAATTAGTATGCCTTTTTCTGATTTCTAAGATCATCAGAGAGCAGAAAATAAATGACCTTCAAATAAGTAAATATAGATTTAAAGGAATGAATGTCTCCAATTCTATAAATAAGCTCTCCTGTCCCCTGTCATCTAGAATAGGTTAAACAAACTAAGGACCACAAGGGTAAGTGTTCAATAGGAAATTTCAGTTAACTGTACCTTGCTTGTACATTTACTTTTTCGAAAGGAATCTTTTTTTTTCCTCCAAATGAGAAACCTCAATATTACAACCAGCTTAGAGTGAGACTGTTGTGGTTGAAGCAAAGAATCAGAGAAACTCTTCTTGTAATTGCTCCTTCCATACCTCCAGAGACACAAATCTGAGACCCAAGTTTTTGCTTCATCAAGTCTGGAAACTTTGGCTAACACATTTTTTTCTCTGAGTATGTCTTCATGTTTTACAGATAGATTTATAAGAATTACCACAAATGCAAAGTTGTGGGCTTTGTTATTGTTTTGAGTTTGCCTTGGGCAGAATAATGAGTCAATAAACTAAATAACAGAAGAAACAACATATTTCTCAGATACTGAGTCGAAAAGCATTCAGGGGCGCCTGGGTGGCTCAGTGGGTTAAAGCCTCTGCTTTCAGCTCAGGTCATGATCTCAGGGTCCTGGGATCGAGGCCCGCGTCGGGCTCCCTGCTCAGCGGGGAGTCTGCTTACTCCTCTCTCTCTGCCTGCCTCTCTGCCTCCTTGTGATCTCTCTCCCTCTGTGAAATAAATAAATAAAATCTTAAAAAAAAAAAAAAAAGAAAAGAAAAGCATTCAGGCTGCATCTCTACATGTAAAGACACTGTTATTTCCTCAAACTCTGACCTATTATTATTAATTATTATTATTAATCCCATCCTTGTTCATTTAGCAACTTCTATTTATTCTTGAAAACCCTATGAGAGCTCTTTTTGTTCATCTGTTTAAGAAAGTATTTATTTATTGAATGTCTACAATGTATACACTTTTATCTTTTTTAAAAATTGTGTTAAAATACACATAACAGGGCGCCTGGGTGGCTCAGTGGGTTAAAGCCGCTGCCTTCGGCTCAGGTCATGATCCCAGGGTCCTGGGATCAAGGCCCACATCGGGCTCTCTGCTCAGCAGGGAACCTGCTTCCTCCTCTCTCCTCTCTCTCTGCCTACTTGTGATCTCTCTCTCTGTGTCAAATGAATAAATAAAAAAAAAATCTTAAAAATAAAAATAAATAAAATACACATAACATAAAATTTACCACTTTAACCACTTCTAAATACACAGTTCTGTAGCATTAAATGTGTTCACATTGCTGTGCAGCCATCACTACCACCGATCTTTCGAACTTTTTCATCACTGCAGTCTAAAACTCTCTCCCCATTAAACAGTAACTCCCCATCCCTTCTTCTCTCTGAGCCCCTGGCTCACAACATTCTACTTTCTGTCTCCATGAGTTTGCCTACAGTAGGAACTTTGTATAAGTGGACTCATACAGTATTCGTCCTTTTAAGACTGGTTATTTTACCTTGTATAAGGTATCTAAAGTTCATTCATGTTGTAGCATGTGTCAAGATTTTTTTTTAACTAAAGTATAACTGACATACAATATCCCATTAGTTTCAGGTGTGTGTCATAGTGATGTGATATTTTTATACATTACAAAATGATCCCAACAGCTAGTTGCCATCTACCACTATACAAAGTTCTTATAATACTGTTGACTATAGGGCGCCTGGGTGGCTCAGTGGGTTAAAGCCGCTGCCTTCGGCTCAGGTCATGATCTCAGGGTCCTGGGATCGAGGCCCGCATTGGACTCTCTGCTCAGCGGGGAGCCTGCTTCCTCCTCTCTCCTCTCTCTCTGCCTGCCTCTCTGCCTACTTGTAATCTCTCTCTCTCTGTCAAATGAATAAA
>LNAC01000627.1:445741-476448 GCA_002007465.1 Ailurus styani
AAAAAAAAAAAAAAATACTGTTGACTATAATCCCTATGACATTATGTCTCCATGATTTATTTACTGTATAACTAGAAGTTTGTACTTCTTGATCATTTTTACCTATTTTGTCTACTCATCGAGTGCTCTCCAGTCTAGTAACTAACAGTTTCCTGCATCTATGAGTCTGTTTATATTTTGGTTTGATTGTTTATTTGTTGTGTTTATTAGGTTGTATAGGTTCTTTATATATTTTGGACTGTAACCCTACATCAGGTCTATGATTTGCAAATATCTTCTCCCACTCAAATCTCTATTTTTCTTTTATAAAGGCTTTACAACAGAAGGTCAATCTTTCACTATTATCTTAAATGGATTTCTAACATGACATGATACCCAAATATTCTATTGGAATTGCCTACATTTCTATCTCATCCTTGAGCTATATAATACTTCATTCCTCTATTTCCAATATAAAACATAAGCTGGCAAATGACACTCAATAATGTATACTTTAATCAAAACTACAGAGAAAAATTAAGGCAATTTTCATGTAAAATTATTTAAAGACTCAAAGAAAAACTAACTGATCATAAATGAGGCAAAAGTTTTTTGTTTATAATAATCCAGACCTCAATTTTCTATTTTATTGTGAGCATATAGATAAATTTATAAACTAATCTTGTTCTTTTAAATATGTTTGAGAACATTTCTTCTCATCAGTGCCTGTTATTGATTTATTTGATTGCACTTGTAGTCTAATAACGCTAAACATAAGTAACACTGTCTGGATAGTTGTCTGATCATTTGTCATTGGAGATAGGTATATTGAAATATGAATTTCCAGCTATTTTAGGAAAAACTGCTCTCTGGTATGCTACCAACTCTTAGGAAACCATTTCAATGAAAGCTTGAACTCAAAAACTCTCTGTTAATATACATAGATCCCATGTCTATTTAAGTCACTACTATAATTAGTGAAAACAGTCCATTTTCATCAGCAAGTAAAATAAATAAAAGCATATTATTTGACCAGACAGATAGCAATCGAAGAAATAATGAGATATAAACTTACCATATGTTAACAGTTTGCCAGTATAATAAATATTCTATAATGATGTCAAATTTTGCTCAAAGAAAATACTTTGAATTACTTTCAATTAAAAGGAGAATCAACCATTATATATATATATCAATACATCTGTATAAGTGCCTAAGAACATTCAGTCCTTCAGTAAAACAACGTTGCACTAAAACATATCCCATTCACTGGGCCACAAAAAGTTTGTAATTATTACACCTTAATCTAGTGCTAATCACATTTTCTGAAAATTAATATTTCCTCTCATCCTTCTTACCCAAAGCAACTCAAATTAGTGACTCAATTAAAATATTGCAAAAAAGATAATTAAGAATAAATACACTATTTCAAATGCTTAAAAGAAGTTAGAAAAAGATGATGGATGCATTATAGTAAAACTGATTAATAGAAGTAAAACAATATCTAGCCTAATATTTGTAGGCTTTGCCTATCACTAGAAGTGCACAAATATATCCACTGATCTCAGTCTGTCACCGCTGCTTGTTCTTGTGATCTAAAATTCAAGTGATGGGGGTGCCTGGGTGGCTAAGTCAGTTAAGCATTGGACTCTTGATTTTGGCTCAAAAATACAATAAAAATAAAATAAAATAAAATGAAGCAAAGTAAGATAAAAATAAAGATGAAATAAAATAAATAAAATAAAATAAAATTCAAGTGATATATTAACTAGATAATTAAGTTAGCCACGTGGGCGCTGCTTAGGTGCTTTGCTTTACTTTCCAACTCTCTCCTTCCTACAGTAACTCTCTTACATTATCCATTAGAAATATCAACTTCCAGAAAACACCTTGGTATACACAGGACGGGTTGGGGGAAGATACTGATGCCGCTACAAGTAAAGAATTTGTAGGCCTGAGCTCAAGTAAGAAGAACCTTCCTAAAAGGGTATTCTTGGGAATGTAATGTGTTTGTTCTTATCAATGCTGTTTAGAGTGTCAGGGAGGCAAGAAATGAAGAGATAAGGGAAAAAAAACAAAACAAAAAACAAAACAATAAAAAAACCCGCAGTATCAATTCCCATAAGAATTCACTAGCTGGCATCTGATTAGACATTGAGAAGCAACCCAGGAACTAGGCAGCTTTACCAGTTCTATATCAGGGGGTTTTGGAAAATCAGCAAAATCGAGAGGAATAAACACTGAGTCTCAATAGATAATCCTATCTCCAAAAATAAGCAGGAAAAATGTTTATAAATGAAACTATAAAACATCATCTTAAGGAATCAGAGGGAAAAGCAGTGACGAATGTTGATTTATTAGTACAAGACCAGATTTTTTTTTTCCAAAGCAATTAAAATACTTTAAAAATGTGTTTGGTAACTAAAAGGGATATATGGCAATGTGCCTTATATATAATCATAGCATAAAACTGTTAAGGAATAAAATCGAGATTCAAAAAAGCTTAGAATGATATAAGGAAGAAGGAATATGGTTAAGAGCTTCAAGGGACCAAAATTTCATTAGCAGCATTGGAAGTACTAAATAGGACTGATGCCTAAAAAAAAAGAAAAGGAACTAAGTAATGTAGAAGGTAAACTTGGGAAGCTCTCAGAATTAGGAAGTTCGTCAAGAGATGAAAGTTAATAAGGGACAAAGTAATAGATAAAATAGGCTCAGAGTAAAGAGTCATCTTAAGCATTATAGGTCTCTCTAGGGGAAGAAACCAGATAATTTTATTATCAGTGTGTCACTTCTCAGCAAAATCCCAGGCACTGACTACCAATCACTGTTAATGTCCTCTTTCTTCGAGTGCATGAAATCAATAAATCTATAATCAGAAACTTTCATTATAGGTCAGAAAAGCCAGAAATATACTAATACTGATAATAACAAAACTAAGAATCACTAGGTTGATTTTAAATATAGCTGTGTCTTGGGACCTTGAGAAAAACCATAGTCATCCTAGGATTGACTTCCTCTAACTCTAAAATGAGGTTTGGGATGTTGACCATGGAGGGTGGCAGTTAATGGATACGGCTTCAGTTTAGCTAATAAATAAATAAATTACATATATACATATATATAATGTTTTTATATGTTTATATATTTTAATATATATTTATTATATAATATTATATATTAATATAATTAATAATGTATTTATATTATATATTATGTATTTAATATATTTTATATATTTTTTATATATTTTCTATTATATATATATATATAATAAAAATATAAATAAATAAAATATATTGACTACCTAAAAGGCATTAGAGGATTACAATATATTTAACATGGTTCCTACTCACAAATACCTCATGGTAAACTGAGAAAGGTCTCCCTTAAAAACTCTTCCAGTTTTAGGGGCGCCTGGGTGGCTCAGTTGGTTAAGCGTTCAACTCTTGACCTCAGCTCAGGTCTTGATCTCAGGGTGAGGAGTTCAAGCTCTGTACTGGGCTCCACACTGGGTTTGGAGTCTACCAAACTCTTCCAGTTTTGGCATTCTAGGACTAATTGTCATTGTGTTGAGAAGATAGAAAAATCAAGGAGAAAAAAAAAATGACTCAATATATAGAAACCCAGGCTTAAGAAAAGAAGATAAAAAGCAACTTCTGAGCATGAAAATTCCATAGGTGCTTCTGAAGACGCACTAATTCTTAAGTATTTTTCTTTAATTTTCTATCTTTCTTCCACATCGTGGACGTTTTCCTTTTCCTTTTCTTTTTCCTTTCCCTTTTCTTCCCTTGTCTTGTCTTCTCTTTCTTTTTTCTTTTCTTCTCTTTTTTCTGTGGTGAAAACACTTTAGGTCTACACTCTTAGCAAATTTCAAGTATAACAAGACAGTATTGTTAACTATAGTCACATTGCTGTATATCAAATCCCCAGAATTTATTTCTTTTTAAAGATTTATTTATTTATTTGACACAGAGAGAGAGATTACAAGTAGGCAGAGAGGCAGGCAGAGAGACAGGGAGAGGAGGAAGCAGGCTCCCTGCCAAGCAGAGAGCCCTATGCGGGCCTCGATCCCAGGACGCTGAGACCATGACCTGAGCCGAAAGCAGAGGCTTTAACCCACTGAGCCACCCAGGCACCCAGAATTTATTTTTCTTGCATGATTGAAACTTTGTATCCTTAACCCCTCCTTATTTAATGACAAAGCATCTCCCTCCAGCTCTGTTCTGTGATTCTGGGAATGTTACTAAACTGAGTTCTGCTTTCTCAGCTGTAAACTAAGGAGGATAACAAAGGAAAAAAACACAGGGTTGTTTTGAAGAATAAATAAGATCATATCATTAAAAGCAGTTAGCACAGTGTCTGGCACATACTCAATACCCAATAAATAACTAGTTGTTATTGCTGTTGTGCTTTGACAAAAGTAATGCCTAGAAATACTGACAGACTTGCCCAAGATCATACAGTATGGTAATGTGAAAATCAATTCTCATTCAAAAAATAAAAAGAGAGAAAAATTAAGTGGTTTAAATTTTTTGGAGAACATGTATCTCTTGTATGGGTGAAAACACGGTGACTTCAAGAAGTCAAATGATTTGCCTACCATGTTGACCAGAGGCAGAAGTAAAGCTCTGATTTCTGGAGGCCCAACCCTTCCCTTCCCATACACCTGTGTGACATACAAACAGGCTGCTTCACCACCTTGATGGCTGGTAAGGCCCTTAGAGAGCAACACATCTGATGGCTAGTAGCACCAAAGTCACTTAATCATGAGCCTGGGAAGATTATGGAGCCCTTATGCTCCAGGAAACATTACTCACTTTTATGAATATCTTTAATATTTTGAATATGATAGACTCCTGGTAGAAATAAAATCTAGGGAGTTCAACATTTAAAAATAAATATATTTTATCATGTGTGTGAGTGACAGAAAACAATTTAAATAATTAGCAAAATAGGTAATGGCAGAAAACCAAGTTAACATTCACACTCCTGGGAAAGAAAGAAACATACACACATACAACTAATTAATATCTGTAATTTTTTTTTCATTTACAAATTGAAAATCATCAGAGACCAGGTAGTTGCAAGCTACCTGCTTTCAGATGTTATTTGCAAGCACATGGCAGTGACAAGTTAATGGCTTGGGTACACAGCCTTAGCAATGAATGCTCAAACTCATTAAAACCAGCATGGGTATTGACAGCACAAAGGAGTATACTGAGGTGTTACCAACTGAAGTGCAAAATGAGATCAGCTTTTACATTATTTTTCTGCAACTCCATATGGCCAGTCAAACCAAAGAGAAAAGAGTTTCAAGTCATACCTGGTGGTTTCTTGTATGGAAATAAGAAGAAGGGAAATTTCTATGAAAGCCGACATCATTCCCCAGGAACTATTGTAAACCAAAGAACCAACTGGTTTCCTAAACCAAAAACTTAAAACAGTGGTTTAAACCATACCTCATGTTGATTTGGAGATAAAATGGCAAAATCTTAGAACTAAAGTTGGTTTTAGAAGTCATCTTTATAACCTCATATCAATTATATGAATTCTAGCACAGTATTCTTATCACATGATTAGCCAACCTTGCCAACGTATTAGCCGGGAGGGAGAACTCACTATTTTCTGGCTCACCCTGATCGAAAGATGGAAAATTGCACTTGCCAGATTAATCTTACCACAGTTGAGCAGACATCTGTCCCTGCTGACTTCTGTTTAGTTAACTCAAGTCCACAGAATAAATCTGACCTCTTTCATATCTACTGATGCTTATGGTAACACCTTAATTCCTTGCTTCTCAAGGTCTGAATTTCTACACCCATATTTCAGGAATCCTAGCTCATAATTACAGTTTGCTTCCTTGCATACACTGTTAGTGACAAACTCTGTCATTCAGAATGAGCACAACTGCAGAAACCAGTTAGGACCAGCATAGAATCCTCCCCTTGAACGTATCTCTAGAAATCTACTACTTTCTGCTTCAATCAGATTTGTTTAATTTTGCCAACTCATAGTTATTCACAATCACATCTGTATCCTTGGATGAAGCAATTCATAAGGTAATGGTGACCATTCACATATTGGTGATAATTACTTGGAGGTTCATTGTCCACTCTTTCAACATTTGTGCATAATATGCAAAGTTGTGCTATAAAAGTTGTATAAAGATGACATGACCAGAATATCTCATTCTCAGATTTTCTGCACTGTCCTAAACTCTCAATTCTCATTTGAAACAAAAAAAACCTCATATTTTAACTCATAAGTAGAAGTATAGTGCATTAAGAGGATTAAGTCATTAGTGATGTTTAAAAAAATGTTGGCATCTTACATAAAACAGCATAAATCTGATTATCAGCTTAACTAATGCCATTTATCAAGTCCATTAGAAGCTGAGGAAGAGTAAATTCACATTTTGAAAATGACAGTAGAGAATTGTAAATTACTAACCCTAATAGTGCAAAATAATAATAAAACTTCCACCCAAGCAAGGGGACAAGCAGTTTAGAAATATGCATTAGCTATACTGTCCTCTGTTTTAGGGTCTTTTGCACAGCAGCACCCATATTTGGATAATTCCAAAATGAGCCAAGTGGAGAGATCTCATGTGTCATTCAATCAAACCATCTTATGAAGATGAAGAATCTGGGGTGTCTGGGTGGCTCAGTGGATTAAAGCCTCTGCCTTCGGCTCAGGTCATGATCTCAGGGTCCTGGGATCGAGCCCTGCATTGGACTCCCTGCTCAGCAAGGAGCCTGCTTCCCCCTTTCTCTCTCTGTCTGCCTCTCAGCCTACTTGTGATCTCTCTCTGTCAAATAAATAAATAAAATCTTAAAAAAAAAAAAAGATGAAGAATCTGAAGTCCAGTAAGATGATGAAGTTTGCCCACAATGAATATTCAACTATTGAGCCAGGACTCCTGAATCCCAGTGTAATATGTTTTCTATTTCACATTGTTTTAAATTTCAGTTTTGTGTGCATATAATTTCAGAGTCCTTATTTAAACTGATCAGAGAAATTTCGCTTTTTCCTACATTAACTATATAGCATACACTTAATCTTATATTTAAAAATTTTCTTTTTATCTTTCTCTTAATATTCATTTTTTAAACTTGTATTTGTTAATAGTTACTATGCTCCTCATTATCTGAATTTAACAGATTTTGAGAACTTAAATTCTGATTCTGCAGTCTTTTTTTTTTTTTTTTTTTTTTTTTTTTTTTTNATTACAAGTAGGCAGAGAGGCAGGCAGAGAGAGAGGAGAGAGGAGGAAGCAGGCTCCCTGCTGAGCAGAGAGCCCGATGCGGGCCTCGATCCCAGGACCCTGGGATCATGACCTGAGCCGAAGGCAGCGGCTTTAACCCACTGAGCCACCCAGGCGCCCACTGCAGTCTTTTTCTTATTGTTAGATATACAATATGATGGATTATTTTTATACTTCACTCAGTGTTCATCATGAGTGTGCTCTCCATCTCCTGTATCTACTGCACACAACAATCCACCCTCCTCCCCTCTGGCAACCACCAGTGTGTTCTCTCTGTAAAGAGTCAGTTTTTTGGTTTGTCTCTTTTTTACTCTATTAGTTGGTTTTGTTCCTTAAATTCCACATATGAGTGAAATCAAATGGTATTTGTCTTTTTTGACTTATTTCATACCCTTTAGGTCCATCCGTGTTGTCACAAATGGCAAGATCTCATTCTTTTTTATGGTTGAGTAATATTCCATTGTATGTATATCCCACTTCTTCTTTATCCATTAATTTGTGAATGAGCACTTGGGTTGCTGCTATATCTCGACTATGACAAGCAATGCTACGATGGGGGTGCATCTTTCCCTTTGAATTGCTGTTCTAATTTTCTTTGTGTAAATACCCAAGAGTGGATTACTGGATCATATGGTAATTCAATTTTCTGAGGAAACTCTATACTGTTTTCTACAGTGGCTGCACCAGTTTACATTCCCACCAACAGTGCATAAGGGTTCCTTTCACTCCGAATCCTTGATAACACTCATTTCTTCTCTTTTTTTTTTTTTTTACTTTAGCCATTCTGATCTGTGCGAAGTGATATTTCATTGTGATTTTGATTTTACTTCCCTGATGATTAGTGATGTCAAGCATCTTTTCACGAGTCTGCTGACCATTTGTATGTCTTCTTTGGAAAAATGTCTATTCAGGTCCTCTGTCCATTTTATTTTCTTTAATTTTTTAAAGATTATTTATTTATTTATTTGACAGAGAGAGAGAGAGAGAGAGCACAGCAAGGGGAGAAGCAGGCAGACGAAGAGGGAGAAGTAGACTCTCTGCTGAGCAGGGAGCCTGATGCAGGGCTCAATCCCAGGACCCCAGGATCATGACCTGAGCCTAAGGCAGATGCTTAATGGACTGAGCCACCCAGGAACCCCCAGATGCCTCCCACCTCTGCCCATTTTAATAGAATTATTTGATTATCTATTTAATATTTTTTGGTATTGAGTTGTATAAATTTTTATATCTTTTGGATATTAACTCTACATATGGGATATATCATTTTTAATATCATCCCCCATTCTGTAGGCTGCCTTGTTGTTTTGTGGAGGTTTTCCTTTATTGTGCAAATAACCTTTTTCAGTGTAGTTCCAATAGTTTATTTTTGCTTTTGTTTCTTTTGTCTGATGAGACATATCTAGAAATATTTCTATAGCCAATGTCAAAGAAATTACTGCTTGTTTTCTTCTAGGATTTTAATGGTTTCAGGTTTCACATTTAAGTTTTTACCTGGTTTGAGCTTATTTTTGTGTATGGTGTAAGAAAATGGTCCAGTTTCATTCTTTTGCATGTAGCTGTCCAGTTTTCCCAACAACATTTATTGAAGAGACTGTCCTTTTCTCATGTATATTCTTGTCTCCTTTGTTGTGGATTGACTTTAAAAGTGTGGGTTTATCTGGGTTCTCTAATCTATGCGTCTCTTTTTGTGCCAGTGCTATACTGTTTTAATTAGCACAGCTTTGTAATATATCTTGAAAACTGGGACTGAGATACCTCCAGTTAGTTCTTCTTTCTCAAGATTGTTTTGACTGTTCAGGATCTTTTGTGGTTCCATATAAATCTTAGTATTACTTATTCTAGTTCTGTGAAAAAAGTTGTTGGTATTTTGATAGGGAGTATACTTAATCCATAGATTGCTTTGGGTAGTATGGATACTTCAACAATATTCATTATTCCAGTCTGTGAACATGGAATTTTGATTTGTTTGTGTCATCTACAATTTCTTTCATCAGTGCTTTATAGTTTTTTGATTACAGGTCTATCATCTCCTTTTTTAAGTTTATTCCTAGGTAATTTAATCTTTTGGTGCAATTGTAAATTTTTATTTTTTTAGTTTCTCCTTCTACTTCATTATTAGTATATAGAAATGCAACAGATTTCTATATATTAATTTTGTATTGTACAACTTTATTGAAATTATTTACTAGTTCTAGTAGTATTTTTGGTGGATCTTCAGGGTTTTCCATGTATAGTACCATGTAATCTGCAAACAGTGAAAATTTTTCTTCTTCCTTACCAGTTTGGATGGCTTTTTGTTTTGTTTTCCTGGTTTGGTTGCTTCAGCTAAGACTTGTAATATTGTGTTGATTAGCTGTGTGAACTTGAAGAAATCACCTATTTGCTTTAAGCCTCAGTTTCTTCATTTATAAAATGAACATATTTCTACCCTGGGAACTATAAACTTAGATATAATAAATTAAAAATGCAAATCATGACTTCTGGCTACTATTAGAAGCCTCCTCCCAAAAACACAACTTTTATTATTATTTATCATTAACAATAAATTTATGAAGGCAGATATAACTTCATTTTCTGCATCCCTACAGTTTTATATAAAAATAGCATTTAATTTTCATCAAAAACACAGTAACAAGCAAAAATAGAAAAGAAACAGACTAAGACCTGGTAAATCTACTGTTACCTGTAAACATAACACATGAACGCACATGAAACCAAACCACTGTTTGGATGAAATATTTCAGTTGACTCAATGCTTGTGCTTGAAAGGACTTGCCATACAGAATATTAGCCACTTAATGATAACCAATATTATCTCTAGCAATTCTTCTCACTACAGACTTTCTGAAATGTACCTACATGTTAATACTTGTTTATTCAATACAAAATAATGGAACAGTTGATTGCGCACTATCTAAAGATCTCAGTGGCCCATCCTAACTGACTACATGACCAAGCTGATTAAGTAAAATTAGCCTTAGAAAGAAATGCACGTGTGCACTCACACATATACATACACACAAAGGCAGAAAATGTGGCTCAAGGAAAGAAAGGTGAATTCAAAGCTTAACATGTAAATCTAAGTTCTATGGTTTGCTGCAAGACTTCTTTTTTTAGTTACAATCAATGATACAAAATGATTACATTTTCTCAAAATCACCTACAAATTCTAATCAAATTTAGTTAGATATGCATCAAAGGAAATCTTCACTTATCAGGTCTTTCCCTTAATACACTTTTCCTTAAGCTATTGATGTGGTTTTTTTAAATATATAAACATTACTAAATGTTAATTTAAAGACAACATAAAACTCACGAGGACATTTTTTTTCTACTCCAATGTATCCTACCCAACATTGCACATGAAGACTAGATTCCAGCCAGAGCTCATTACTGATTTTGAATTGCCAAAAAGTGAAGAAAACCTCTTTGTGTCTACATTTACTAATCCATGACACAAAATTAATGCCCACTCTGACCGCCAAAGAGTTTTTCAAAGAAATGCAAATAAATTACATGTGGAGATATCCTAGAAAAGTAGAAAAGTAAATGTAAAATCTGATACACTCTAAACTAATGAGGTAAACTTCCTGTTACCAACATCTCATATCTTAATTCTAAGGAAAATAAAATAGCTGATAATCATCAGAGCAACTTCAAATTCTTCTGTTTCAAAATGATGATCTAATAGGTTACATCTACAAAGGCAATTAAAGTATAACACATACAGTAAAATGATAGCATAAATATTTTGATTATATGCTAATATTGAAGTGATCAACTCTTTCGCCATTAATTTTAAGCACAACATACACACACACACACCCAGCACTACTGTTCATTAATCCTACATATTATGCTAATTTCAATGACAATGTCACAATACAGCCTTGTTCTCCCAGTGATGTCCTCTTTATGTTCATCTGTCCCCTATGTGGACATTAAACTTCATCTCTTCCAGAAAGACCATTCCAGTTATTCTTAAACTAATCTCTTACTTCCATTTTGCATGATTTTTTAAATAATAATCCAGCAATTTATCACTGAATTTTCATATAATTTCTAAATCCTCTAGGTAACTTAATTATACTTTATTTCTTGCAGCCTTGTCAGTATCACATTTACGTATAACTATTAACACATATAAGTGAAGACTATATCAAAAAAAGTGGAAGCAAAGAGAACAAAAAATTGCTCAAAAGCCAAAATGTGCTAGTGTGTGTCCTCCGTCATACGTGAGAGAGAGATTCGGGATATGGAGATGTGTTTTAGAATCTGGGGGAAAAAAGTTAATCAAACCTCATCATAGTTGTACTGAGTATTTCTCATAAATCATTTTATCTCTACTTTCTGCCCAATCACAGGCTTTGATGACTAATTTCACTTCTTTAAACCCTGGTTATCAGAGAAAACACTATACTTTTCATTAAGAACATTAATATTAATAATTTTGTAGGGAAAAAGGACCATATTTATTCATCTTTATGCCCTTGTATCTACAAGAATTGTTGGCTATGCTCTATGAATAGGTCTTTCATGTATAAAAGGACAGATGGAAAAATTATTGGAAAGATAGATATCAACATCAAAAGTGTCCATTAGTCTCCATTCATGTTGACAAGCTCAGTCTCTGGACCTACAAAGCCAAGACTAACCACAATTGTATGAAATGCCCTATGACTATGAGAACTGCTTTATCACAAACCTTTCAAATGTCCACAGATCCCACTTGAAACAGACACAAACCTGTGCAGAGCATATACTTGAAACTCACTAATGCCTGTTGATGAACTTTAAACATAACTGTTTCATCCCACTTAGACTTTCCACCCCATTTTTATGAATCCAAACATAGTTCTCAAGCTAAAGTCTGGTTTCTACTTCCAACTCCCTTTAAATTCTCTAAAGTAATCATTGTATTTCAAAAACAGAAATACTGTCTTCCTGAATTTTTTTTACCCTGAAATGTTACCACTGGATTCTGTGGATAAATGCTTTCTCTATTCTATGAGTGTTTAGTATAAATTATGTCATGTTAAGACAAGCTGGAATCTTAAAAATGTTTCCTTAAAAAAACTATTTAGACTGAAATTTCAAACAAAAATCTGAATACCTGGTAGTTAGTATATAAGCCTGCCATTGTATGATTTTTTATAACAAGTATTTTGACTTTATTTTTTACTTCAATTGCTTTAATGCAGGGTAATTTAAACTTTGGTTAAAAGCACACTATGACATTTAAATCATACAGTGATAAAGAAAATATTTTCAGTAATTTGGAGATAAGAAAATATGTTTTAATGGTATATTTTTCTAAGTACTTCTTTAATTTTGGCAAGAAATGATCTACTTTTGATAGTAATATATTTTGACATACATTACTCTAAAGGGATAATAATTAATTATATTTTGACCTAATTTTTCAATTATCTGAGCTATGAATCAGAAACTAGGGATGTCATAATTTTAATAGCCCTTTATATGTTTTTATTACCAAGAGAAAAAAGAACACTAATAAAATACAGGGAATATTCTGACCTGGTCTCTTGGAAATAGGGAGTAAAATTGCTATTAAGAGAATCTGCACCCCTTATAGCACTACTGGATATTTACCCCAAAGATACAGACGTAGCGAAAAGAGCCACATGTACCCCAATGTTCATAGCAGCAATGTCCACAATCAGCAAACTGTAGAAAGACTCAAGATGCCCTTCAACAGATGAATGGATAAAGAAGATGTGGTCCATATATACAATGGAATATTACGCAGCCATCAGAAAGGATGAATACCCAACTTTTGTATCAACATGAATGGGTCTGGAGGAGATTATGCTGAGTGAAATAAGTCAAACAAAGAAAGGCAGTTATCATATGGTTTCACTTACTTGTGGAACATAAGGAATAACATGGAGGACTCTAGGAGAAAGAAAGGAAAAGTGAGTTGGGGAAAATCAGAGGGGGAGAGAAAGCATGAGAGACTGTAGACTCAGAAACAATCTGAGGGTTTGGGAGGGGAGGGATGTGGGGGAATGGGTGAGCCTGGCGGTGGGATTTAAGGAGGGCACATACTGCATGGAGCACTGGGTGTGGTGCATAAACAATGAATTTTGGAACACTGAGAAAATAAAATAAAATCTAAAAAAAATCTGCACCCCTTAAAATAGTCCAGGTTGGATTTTGCTTGACTGAAATCCTATGTGGAATCTAAAACAAAACAAAACAAAAACAAAAACAAAAAACAAATGAATAAACAAACAAAAAGCAGAATCACTATACTATACTATATGATATTTTGTCCTTACATATTATATTGTAATAAAAATATAAATTATCCCCCCAAACTTCATGGTCATGAGTTCAATTCTATCATTTTTGATTACCACCTTGATTGATGCCTATAACTTTTTTTAAGAAAATAAAAAACAAGACAAAAGAGTTAAAATTCTGAAGGGGAGGGCTAGGAGTGAGAATGCTGTCAGGGTTGTAACTAGCTCCCTATGTACAAAAAATCCAAAAGCTTCTTCAACACAGTGATGGAAAGACAAAACTTCTAGCATGATAAAATAGTGCCAAACAAAAAATAACAAACAAGATTCATTTGTTTGATGCCCCCAATTATGAGTTCTCTTATTATTGTAAATATTGATATTTTTTCCATAATTTGCTTTCTCTATCATGAGGAATACAACAATGGTTTTTCACTTTCTATTCAATATCCCAGATACTGTTCATCAGGACAAGAGGGGCATTTACAAAGAAATATCAGGGGCTTTTATGAAGATATATAAGGTCTCTATAGCATCTCTAAAAGTGGTTATCAGGATCCTGACCATTTGAAGATCTATAATGCTTCAGACCTTCCCTTTTTACTTACATATTTTCTTACCTTTTTCATTTGCCTTTACCTTTGTTATCTGTGCTTTTTACATATTTTGCTTATTTAATTTTCACTATGCTTCTACGTATAGGAACTATTACGTAACCCCAGTTTAAATGAAAACAAAGTAAAACAAAATACAAACATTAGTAGGCTTTAAAAAATTGCTGAGCCCTGGTATGTCTCATTTTAGTGACTTTCCTATATCAATATGTCATTTTGTGACACACTATTTAAAAGATAACACATTTATAGGGCGCCTGGGTGGCTCAGTGGGTTAAAGCCTCTGCTTTCGGCTCAGGTCATGATCTCAGGGTCCTGGGATCGAGGCCCGCATCGGGCTCTCTGCTCAGCAGGGAGCCTGCTTCCCCCGCCCCCCTGCCTGCCTCTCTGCCTCCTGTGATCTCTCTCCGTCTGTCAAATAAGTAAATTAAAAAAAAAAAAGATAACACATTACATATCTGGTTTTGGATATCATCTTGGGAGATGAGTTGAACTGGTCCCAACATTAAGTCCAATAAAGTCATGATTAAATCCAGAGCCTCAGACATCATCACTCGTCCCAACTAAGCCATTAAAAAAAAAAAAAAAAAAAAAAAAAAANCAGCTCACATGCTAGATGGACACTTGGAGGGACAGGCTTGTATAGATCAGAAAAAAATCTAGGCATATCATGAGAAAAGGAACTGAAATGAATCCTCCACTGTTTGTGGATCAAGGGGTTCACCCATATTTATCAAGGAAAATATAGTGGTTTATCCCATTATGCTAACTAAACTACTTACTGAGCATGAGATGAGTCTAGGCAGGGTGCTAATTGCTGGGTGACTCAAACATGAATCTGACGCAGATTCCATTCTTCAGGGCTTTTGGTCTCTCTGAGCTGATGTTGGTAAACTATAGCCAGCTGGCTAAGTATTGGTCACTGGCCCACAATGGGACAAGTTTAACTGAGAGTACACATTTAGAAACTCTGGTAGCAATTTCACATCACTGCAAGTCCAAGTACATAAGTGAACTAATCTCACTGAGCAGCTGAACTAAGTAGGTGAGCCAGTAACAGACTAGCTATACACAATAGATTCTCATTGCCCGATGCTATAATTTAACATTAGTTTGTCTATTATAATCCAGATGTATTTAAAATCCAAAATCTACTTTCTTATCAAAAGATGATTACAATGATCTATACTACACAGGATATATTTTGAAACTGGTAAGTGGTAAAAAGTGGAAGTTACCAAGTTATCTCTTGACTCATTATGAGTAAAAGCTCAAAATGAATATCCTGAGATTAGCAAAATTGCTTTAAAGTCCTTCTGTTTTCCATTATTATCATCCTGATTTCGGAGATTGATTTCTCTTCTACTAAGAATATTATTAAAACAAAAAGTAGAAATAATCGAGATAAAGTTTGTCCTCGGTGAGCAGTACTGTCATCAGTCTAACCTAGATTATTTAACAAGAAGGAAGCAAGCTCATTTATTACATCAAAACTTTAAAGAGTGATATGCCAGTGCCTCTTCAAAATATGAGAACAGGCATTTAATGTGAATAATTACTAACTCTCTTAATATTTATTTAATTCTGATTTAGGAATAACAAAAAGTTAGAGGTGTAACAGTAATACTCTCTATTAATTTCTTGTATAAACTCCTCCAAAGTAATAATTGAAATCCCTTCTTTAATTCCAATGTTATGCTTGTACTTATTATTTTTGAAATATAGCTTTAGAACTTTTGATTGCAGATGAAATTTGTGGTTGTATTTGAGCATCCAGTTTTTTTTTCAGTTATTTACTTCTATTGCATTTTTCAAAAGTATTGATGCATGCCAAAATGGTAATAACACCAAACAACGTGGATTTGAATTATGTAGGTCCATTTATATACATATTTTTTGGGACACCACAGTACGGTAAGTAGATTTTCTCTTCCTTATGATTTTAAGAACATTTTCTTTTCTCTATTTTTCCCCTACTGCCACTTCTTAATTTTAATTTTTTAATGTAAGTTTTTATTTTAATTCCAGATTGATAACATATGGTATAATATTATTTTAAGGTATACAGTAATTTAACAGTTCATACATCGAAAACAAAAAACAAAAACAGTTCCATGTATCACTCTGTGCTCATCATAACAAGTGCAGTCCTTAATCTCTGTCACCTGTTTAACCCATCCCCTAACCCCCTCCCCTCTGACAACCATCAGTTTGTTCTCTATAGTTAAGAGTCTGTTTCTTATCTATCTTAATTTTTCCCTTTGCTTGTTTATTATGGTTCTTAAATTCTAGATCATTTTATATGAATACAGTACATAACAGGTATAGTATATAAAATACGTATCGATCAATGGTTTATGTTCTCAGAAAGGCTTTCAGTCAATAGGAGACTATGGGTAGATAAATCTCTGGGGAGTCAGAAGTTATATACGAATTTTCAACTGTGCGGGATGGTTGGCACCCCTAACCCTGTGCTGTTCAAGGGTCAAATGTAAAAATAAATGAATTTCAAGAAGTTCAATGTGCCTAAAACATGATGTGAAGCCAATAGGAAAGAGGCGGAGCTTAATTCTGAGAGGGTCGCTACAAAGGGAAGACTGAAATCTATTCAACTGGCAAAGGGGCTCCTCTGATGGGTTTTTTTTTTTAATATTTTATTTATTTGACACAGAGAGAGAGATCACAAGTAGGCAGAGAGGCAGGTAGAGAGAGGAGGAAGCAGGCAGGCTCCCTGCTGAGCAGAGAGCCTGATGCAGGGCTTGATCCCAGGACCCTGAGATCATGACCTGAGCCACCCAGGCGCCCCAACCTCTGATGGTGTTTTGAAAAGTTCATTAACAGTTTTCAGCTGGGTCTTATAAAGTTGTATTTGACAGGAGACTGATGGAGGGATTGGATGGAGACCCATGTGACTAAAGAACGGGGAGGACACTGTTTTTCTTAATGATTTATAAAAATCACATAAACATACACTTTATTAGAGAAAATTTAGAGAAAAAAAATGTAATGGCAAAAGACCAAAAAAATAAATAAATAAATAAATAAGCAGGCCAAAATCCAGCCATCTGGACACATTGACTATACACAACATGGATAATGTGATATCACACACCATAAACACTGTTTTGAAGAACTCTTTGTCCACTTTTTATATCATGAACATGTTAATAAATATGCTTACATGTATTTCCTTTAGTGACCATGTAAGTTAACATTATATGGATAAACCTAGGGCAAGGACATTCCTGCAATTCTAAAGATGAAAGGATTAATAGCAATCTACAACGAGATTATTAAAGTATTTGGCACGTGTGTTAGAGGCTGGGAACAGCATCTCAGAGTTGAACAACGAAAGAGGGTAAGATTTACACTTAAACATAGTCACACAGTCGGTAAAGCAGGGTCCATCTCTTATCAGGTGTGTTTTTGGATACATTTTTTTGCTGAAGTCCCAGTTTTCTGGGGTTAATAATTTTAACTTCACATGCTATTCTTGAAATATGGATAGAAAGCATCTAACACAAAACCTAACAGAGAAGGCCCTCAATTAATGTTAGGTCTTTCTTTGATGATTGATTGATCATCAAATGTATGTGGGGAGATGAATAATGTTACCAAAGATGGATTTCCAGGTTTCAAGGTGACATAACTAGGAAGAAGATGCTATAAAAATGGAGATTTCAAGGATATGAGCAGATTTGGGGGAAGGCAGTTGTTAAGCTAACCATGAACATGAGCACCCATCCAAGGCTGCAATGACATTCACAGATATATTAGTTGAGAAAGAGCATAATGAATGACGTTACTGCACTACATCCTAGACTTGCCAGGGCCATGTCGACTCCCTCCTTCTCCTTGACCAGTAATGCATTAAGTGTTCCTAGGTGACCTCCAAGAATTAAATGAAGCTTCCAAATGAGCTCAGCTTTGATTCCTTCAAGCCACTTATATACTAAGATGACCTAGTGAGACATCTCATAAAGAAAAAGATGACATTTCACCTTTAGATATATTCTGTGATAACGAGGCCAAGGTTACACATTTTATCCGTCTAGTCCCCACTGTATTTTCTGGCTATGTGAGGAATATGTAAATACGCCAACTATCTAGTGATTGCCAGAAAGGAGATCTGAGTTGAATAAGAGAAATGAATTAACACAAATCTATTCCTCTGCTTGAAAAGCAACCCAGTGCACACAATCCACTGACAGTGAGTCAATTTCTTCAGTGGTATTTGTAAGGACTGCATGCATCTGAGAGCTTAAATTCTGTTTAACCTTGTTTAAAATGTTCTTTTTATGTCAAATTATTTTATAAATATTTTAGGTGTTAGGTTTTACTTAGAGTATAATAACAACAACACTGCAGCTTTGTCCAAGGATATTTTCTCAAGATCAGGTTTACCAATGACTGGAAAAGAAATGATGAAAAAAGTGATGAAAATGATTAACTGCAAATACATTATTTTGGTATCCTGTTAAGGGTTAAAGTGGAATGTGTGTCCTAGATATTGAAATGTGGCTTAATTTAGCAAGCAGTTCACCGTAAGTATCTGTCCAGGCTTTTGGCATTTCAATATCAAAGTGTCAATTATACACAGGAGTAAATGCCTCTTTAAATAGTCCAAGCTCGCCTGAGAAGGGTGATTAAGCCCATGATTTTTTCTTGCTTTCCAAAGTCGAAGACTACACAAATTTCTATAGTTTGACCAAAATCATGGTAAGTAAAACAGAATGTTCCTGACCAGTTCAAATCTAATGAGTCCTGATTTTTTCATGTCACCTCCTTTAACAGAAAATAGAAATGCTAGCAAGTACAAAGTTGATTTTAAAATTAAAAGCAGGGGAAAGATTTGTGAGTGATCCATGCAATGTCTGGTAATGACAGACCTCTTTATTAGCCTTCCTTAGTCATAGTGCTCATCTGAACTAAACATAGGGTACATCTAAAGTAATCACAGTGCAAGGTGACAGGATGGCAAGTCCCAAAATTATGAATAATTCAAAATAAAAATTTACAAAGAAATTAATAAAATGCCGTCTTGTTTTCTGTGTCTATAATACTATCACCATGATACCCACTCACCTTCCAACCAATTTTAAATGAAACTTGAGTTTACCTAAAAATAACATTGGAGTTCAACTAAATACATTCATTCATTTATTCAAACCTTGAGTGCCTGCTGATCTCCAGGAACTGTATCAGTGCGAGGTAAACAAGTATGATTTGACCTCTGCCCTCACAAACTAAGTTATATTCTTTTTATAGCTTCCACAGATTATCATTTGCAGGCAGAAATGCACTTAATTAGAATATTAGAGAAGAAAGGACTGGATGTGAGATGATCTTTATTAGATAAAAAGGCAAAGATCCTTTTATCTGTCATACAAATAATCTACTCTATGCCTTGCAAACAAGCAAAGTTATTTTGTCTAAATAAAGTGAAGGGCAAAGATTAACAGCAGTCTAACAACAGTGATTCATACGGAAAGACAAATTGGAATAGTCAAGGAATGGAAACATGATTTCCTTTTTACCAACACATTCCCTAGGATTAGATTATCCAGTAACTGCTCCTAATACCTTTCATTAAGACAAACCAAAGTCCGTGGAGCCATTTGGTACCTTTTATTTTTGGTTGTTCCTTTTTTAATCTAAATGCTTTTTTAAAACCTTTGATAATAACAAAATCAGAAATAACCTAAAGGAAGCTGAGACAGTGTTTTTGCTGGAAAAAAACAAAGTGCAGTATATTTCCATGCTGTATCCAAGGATTTCATCTTTGCAACAATTCTCCCTAGATGGTAGCACTTAAGTTTAAAAAGAAAAGCCACAAAGAGAGAAAAGAAAACTAATCTGACTGCCAATTTGAAGGACATACCTATACAGGCTCCACAAATCTAGACTTCTTTACCAAGAAGAATTACCCAAAGAAATGTTAAGATTTAACACATGCTTAAAAGGGCACAGGACTAGCGACCATGATAAGTTGCAGAGATAGAGCAGTCAATCCAATACTTGGAGAATAATTTGATTGATGACCTATCCTAGGAATTGGTTTTCTTTCACAAGAGCCAAGGTATTAATTTCGATTAAGTACTATAAAGGTATATGTAATCACTGAAGTATAATGTCAATTAAAATACTAAAATACCATTATTTACTTTAATTTTAATGACATGAAACTCAAAATAAATATAGCACATACCATTGATCCACCGAGCTTCTGGGTCATGAAGCACAAAGTCTCTCCTGAAGAGGTCTTCTAAAGACAATCTAGTTTCTGATGAATTTGTGAGTTCATCTAAAATGAAATAAATCTTCGATTAGATACCTATCTCATGTTAGTTTTTAAAACTAATGAATTACAAAATTTGGAGTATTTTGTTACAAGGATATGTTAACTACAGGACAATATAGTTATCTTCATATGGTCTTTGGCATTTGAAGCTTTTTTTTCCCATGAAGTTCTTCAATATATTAAGTTATTTTAAACATTATAATCATCCTCATCTAGCACAAATTTAATAGATGGATCCCTTGTCATGTAGTGATATATAGTAGTTAAGAGTTCCTGTTCTGCATTGTGCCCACACATTTCTTAAGGGTTTAACCATAATCCAGCCCATTACTTTCCAAAATGACTTTGACATATTCTCCTAAATTTGTATTTTTGCTGTCAACACCAAAGATGAGAGAGTTGAGGGTCCTGATTTAAACAATAAAGAAAACTTCCCAACTCAGAAGGAAGTTCACCAAATACACAGAATGAATACCAAGTTCCACCAAATAATTACCAAATATTAAATAGATACTAATATACCAAATACTAAATAGATTTAGAAGTTAAATATAAAAACTCAAATAATACAATTCCAGGATATTAATGAAAAGCACACGTTTATATAAGCCCCTGACATAAAAACTAGTTACACTCCCCTTTTTAGTTCAAGAATCTAAGAAATAGAAGGATAATATGTTTGAAGCACCAAAATCGGTCATAACAAACATGTTTTTGACAGAAGAGGTTATAGAAAGTTAGCAGTATTTCATTTTCTTTTCAATAGCATTTTTTATTTACTGTATAAAATCATCTTCATTACCTTTCAGTGGTGACCTTCACCATGGTTGAAAATGTCAAAGATATATACTAACCTCATTAGTTATTGTTTTTTAAAGGTTCAGCACTTATTGCAGTGAAAGCTTTGTTTCTTCCAGCTGAAAAGCTGGGGTAAAGAATCAATAACTTCAAATGCAATTTCCTCTCACATGAATCAACCACATATTTAACCCACAAAATAATTGCTAAGTAACAAATGAAAAAAATATTACTGATGGTGATAGTGAGAATTATATGATCCCAAGACTGGCATAGGACATCATGATCATATATGGATTTTTAAAACAAAATGCTCCAGTTGAGAATCCAACACATCAGAATTAGAAATTTCTTTATTCATTCAACAAATACTAGGCCTTTAATTTTCAAATTTTTAAGTGAAGTATTTTAAGTTACTGGAGACGTATCTCGGATCTGTCCTGAGGGATTCACACTTGCAAAGCAGAAAAGAATATGCTAAATGTCAGAATGAGGATACAGAGTATTGTAGAAGTTCAAAGAAATGAAGGGAAATATCTTGCAAAAGGCATCAGATAAGGCCTCAATTATAAATAAAATGACCAGCTCTCGTCCATTGTTGGATGGAATGCAAAGTGCTAAAGCTACTTTGGAAGACAGTTAAGTGGTTTCTCACAAAACTAAATATACAACCCAGCATTTGTGCTTTGTGGTATTTACCCAAATGAGTTGAAAACCTCCATCCACACAAAACTCTGGGTATGAACTTTTACAGCAGCTTTATTCATAATTGCCAAAACTTGGATGGAAACAAGCTGTCCCTCAGGAGGTGAACCAATAATAACAAATAATAAACAAACTGTGATATATCCAGATAACAGCATATTATGTAGTGATAAAATACGAGCCATCAACTATGAAAATGTATGAAGGAACTCAAATGCCTATAACTAGGTAAAAGAACACAATTTGAAAAGACTATACACTATATGATTCCAACTATGTAATATTCTGAAAAAGGGAGACTATGGAGACACTTAAAATAGCTCAGAGTTTGCCAGGGACTGTGGGCAGGAAGGGGAAGGGAAAACAGGTGGAACACAGGTTTCTAGAGCAGTAAATCTATGCTATATGATCTATAATGGTGCATACAAGTCATCATACATTTGTCTAAACCAGGGCGCCTGGGTGGCTCAGTCCGTTAAGCATCTGACTCTATTTCTACTCAGGTCATGATCTCAGGGTTATGAGACTGAGCCCTGCATTGGGCTCCAAGCTTAGCGCAGAGTCCGCTTGAGATTCTTAGTCTCTCTTTTTCCCTCTGCTCCTCCCCAGCTCTCTCTCTCACAAATAAATAAAATCTTAAAAATCTTAAAAAAGAAAAAAATAAACCCATATATATGTGTGTATGTGTGTATATGTGTGTGTGTGTGTGTGTGTGTGTTTCTTACAAAGATTTTTCATTCCTAGGTAAATTCCACATATTTTGTCTACCGTATCTTTTATTATATAGATTTTACACATTTTATTACTACATCTTTTACAATGCAGATACAGCTATAGATATTAACATAAGAAATATATTATAAGGCAAGTATACCTCACCAAAAATCTAATTTTCAAATAATATTTCAAAATATGTATCAATAATTCTCAAACATATCTTCTTTTATATGGGCTTTTAAAATCATATTTCAACCTACCAAATGGAGAATCTTATTAAAATTGCACTAGAGGGGCACCTGGGTGGCTCAGTGGGTTAAGCCTCTGACTTCAGCTCAGATCATGATCTCAAGGTCCTGGGATCTAGCACTGCATCAGGCTTTCTGCTCAGCAGGGAGCCTGCTTCCCCCTCTCCCTCTGCCTGCCCTTCTGCCTACTGGTGATCTCTCTCTCTCTCTCTGTCAAATAAATAAAATCTTAAAAAAAAAAGAATTAAAAAAAATTGCACTACATATGCACAGTAAATTGGAAAACTTAGCCATTTAGTAATATTAAAGCTTTTCACTCAGAACTACTTATACCACTCACATTTTATGTACATTTATAATATCACATCTTCTATTTTTTGTATAGATCCTTTACTTTCCCTATTATATTTAGTCCTAATTATATATAGTTTATTATTACCATGAACAGAATACTTAACATTCTCATTTCAATATTATATATTATAGATATATATAAGGTTTTTGCAGATTCACATGCAGTTGTACAAAATAATAAAGAAAATCCTTTATATACTTCATCCAGTTTCTCTCAAACACACACATCTTGCATAATCAATATCAAAAAAAATTGATACTTATACAAAGTCGTTCATATTTCAATTTTACGTATACTGAATTGTATACATGTGTATATGGGTATATTCGGTTCTATGCAATTTTATTATATATGATGAGCAACTGTCAAGATACAAAATAGCTCTATCACCAGGATAGAACTGCATTTTTATTCCCATACCCTCCCTCTGCAGTCATTGGCAAACACTAATCTATTTTCCATCTCTGTAATTTTGTTACTTATTATACTATGTAAAAAGGATAATACAGCATGCAACCTTTGGAAATGGGCTTTCTTCCACATGTGGTTATAATTTGCATTTCCCTAATAGCTAATAAACATTTTTCAATGTGAATATTTGTAAACAGTATATTTCCTTCAGTGAAATGTCTATTCATGCCATTTGTCCATATCTAATTAGATTGCTTTTGTATGTTTGTTGGTTTAACAGCTGAGCTGGAAAGTTCTTTATTCTGGATACAAATCATTTGCCAGATATTTCAATTTCAAATATTTCTTCCAAGTCTCTACCTTGTCTTTTCATCCTCTTAAAAAGGACTTTTCCAGAGAAAAAGTTTTCAAAATTATTGTGGTCCAGTTCATCAATTTTTCCTTTTATGAATCATGTATTTGCTGCCAAGACCAAGAATTTTTAACCTAATCTGAGGTCTTGAAGGTTTTCTATTTTTTTTCCTAACAGGGTCATAGTTGTATATTTTATATATAAGTCCCTGATGCATTTTGAGTTACTTTTTGTATATGGTGGGAGAATTGTTTGAGATTCATATTTCATTTAAATTTTCTCCTACTGGATGCCCAATTGCTCCAGCATCATTTTTAAAAAAACATTTATTTCATTTTAGTGAATTATTCCATTACATTGAATGCCAAAAACAGTGTTGAGTAATAGTGGTGGTAATGACACACCTGTCCTTTTTTCTACAATGGCAGCATCTTCAATATTTCATTAAAGAATAAGATATTTTTCTCTAGAATTTTGGTAAGGAATCTACCACTGGTAAAAATGTTTTTTTATTTCTATGTCAGAGTTTTTATTTGAAATTATTACCATGCATATATCATCATGCATTTTCAGCCTTTTTCATATAAACATATTTTTCCTCCTTTAATGTATTGCTATAAAAATTATATAAATGAAACTTCCTACTTCCAGCCAATTTCTATCTTTATAACAAAGCCCAATTGCTCCATTATTATTTTATACTAGATTAATTGCAAAATATTTACTTAAATGTTTAGATCTGTGTTGATAAACAAAATGACACGATCCACTGGTTTTTTTTTCATTTTGCATCATACTGATCAGTTAACATTTTAACATTTATCGTAAATATTTTTGAAGTTTTCCTGTGATGTGCTGTAATTTAATATATTTTAAAAAGAAGAATTTTGGGCGCCTGGGTGGCTCAGTGGGTTAAAGCCTCTGCTTTCGGCTCAGGTCATGATCTCAGCGTCCTGGGATCGAGGCCCGCATCGGGATCTCTGCTCAGTGGAGAGCCTGCTTCCTCCTCTCTCTCTCTGCCTGCCTCTCTGCCTACTTGTAATCTCTCTCTCGCTCTGTGTCAAATAAATAAATAAAATCTTTTAAAAAAATAAAATAAAAAAAAAGAAGAATTTTTCTTTTAACTCCAATTGTACCTGGAATTGATTTTAAAATCAACCAATCAAGTAATTTAAATTATTATAATTAATCTTCCTTTTAAACAATAATCAGAGAGAGACATGTATGTGATTTAAGAATTAATTTCTTTGGTTTCAATCATTACTGAGAGAATGAACTATATACTTCATTCTTTTTTCTTTCTTTTTTCCCTTTATTTCTTTCTTCATTCCTTTCTTTAAATTTGTCTTAGCTGCTGAGCACTATCTCTGAGGTTTCTTGAATTTTTCAGTCCTGGAATAAAGACTTCTTCTGCCTCTATATAATGAATAATTAAGCTTCTCGTTCAATACGCTCTAGAGCTGGCTTCTCTCCTCTATCTCCTGTCTCTTCAAATCTCATCATAATCTTTTGGGGTGTTCATCCTTTGCAATTAATCTTCCACTTTCCAAATGCCCTCCAAAGCCTATTGGGCATGTTCATTCCTCAGGGAAAACTGAGGCCCAGTGAGATCAAATGTGACAAAGTTTACATGGTTAGTAAGAGGCAGGGCTGAACCTGGAACATGTATCTCTCTGACTTATTAAGCTCCAGTGTCTCTCAAATTAAGTTTTCTCTCATCTTCTTTCAGACTGTATCAATGAGGTTTTTTTAAAAAAGACAATACATAATTTTACATGTTATTTTAAGCATATTCCTACTGTCTTTTAGCCACAAGTACCCTTCTCCAGACTGAAATTCAGCTCCTCAACGTCCCCTCCTCAGACCTTATTAGCATTCCTTTCTGGTACAACTTGCCCAACCAAGTCCCATTGCCATGGTCCTTATCTTTTCTCACAGCACTCACTAAGAAGTAGGGCTTTTTGTTTTGTTTTGTTTTCTTCAAAAAAAAATGGCTTGTAACCTGTCAGGAAAATTCCAAATTAAACCTCTGCTCACTATTGGATGTTATTTCATGTCACCGCTTCGGTAACATTCCTTGCCACACCTCATCAGCAAATATTTATAAACCACATTAGAACCTAATTTTCTAGTAACTTAATTTATGTCAGAATCATCTGGAAAGTGTTTTTTTTTAATCAGGAGAAATCTTATTATTTGACCCTTTAATAATTTTCTCTGTATTTCAACACAAAGGCCACACTTAACAACAAAGACTCATGGACACCATTCATTCATCCCAAATTCATTCACATTGAATGCGTAGGAGGTAGGTCAGAAGGGAAGTGGTAACAGAGTGGAAATGATTTTAAGAGATGATCCCCCTCAAGTAAAGTACCTTTCTTAGAAATCTTCGTAAGAGGAAATTCTTGTTATAATATAACAAAATATTACTTAAGTTTAATATCCATCCCTCTTGGGATGCCTGGGTGTCTCAGTTGGTTAAGCCTCCAACTCTTGGTTTTGGCCCTCTCCCTTATACACAAACCATAAGAGACTGTTAATCTCACAAACCAAACTGAGGGTCACTGGGGGGTGGGAGGGTAGGGAAAGGGTGAATGGATTATGGACATTGGGGAGGGTTTGTGCTATGGTGAGTGCTGGGAAAGGTGTAAGCCTGATGATTCACAGACCTGTACCCCTGGGGCAAATAATAAAAAAATAAAATAAAATAATAAATAAATAAAATAAATAAAAATAATCAAAACACAATTTAAAAAATAAAAAAAATAGAAACGAAATAGGTGCAGGTTGTACCAGGACACATCTTGTGATTTTTTTTTTCTGTTTCAATATGTACTTACATTCTTCAAATTTACATTATGAACCAATTGTTTAACTGGGAATTAGCAAACCATTATTAATTTTCTCGGTGATAAATTAAGAAACATTAAAGAGAATTTGGGATTGTGTATCTGATCTCGAATAACATACATTTTGACATTTAGTCTGCTGTATAATGTTTCAGCATCCTAGTCAAAGAAAAGAATGGGGAAAAAAGATGGAAAATAAGAAGGGAACTAATGCTTTAGCTGTTACGTAATAAAACAAAACTTTGTGGTCCGTTGACTGGTTAGGAAATGCACAAGCAAGCAACAAATATTTTGAATAGGTCTGGGATTTAGCCATGGCTATTAGATAAGAACGGGTGGGAACAGTATTATTCCAATGAATTTTATTTATTTCAATGAATTTTATTTATTATTTTTTTCATTTCAGTGAATTTTAAAAATTCACCAATATTTAAAATGGAAATGTGCTAGAAGAGTAGCCTGCACTGACACTGAACAGGGAAAACTGGTAACAACCTGTAAAAGTAGAGATTTAACCATTGGCAGTGACAAATGGAGGTGGTGGTACAGTGGGCATCAGGAGAAAGGACAGAATCACATAAAGAGAAAGGGGAAATGGGATTGTACTTCTTGTGGGAAATTCTAACTACCTGATTAGATATTTTTTCTTAGTGTTTTAACGGAAATTATTTCAAATAGGATTTAAATTAAAAGAAGTATTTCTGAACCGCTGATGTCAACAGTTAACTAGATAAAAAGTAACACAATTAGTTTCTATAAAGAGAAACCAAGAACTGAAAGTCAGAAATTAGTTTTTCTTCAGTTCAATACTAAAGAACTTTCTTTTTTTCTTCTGAGATTATGCAATCAACTTATTTCAAAAGGCCATTTAAAAGCAAGATTGGATTTTTGGAAGAAAGCACACAAATACCAGTAACAGTCTATGATCTTAAAAGACAGATTACAGCAGAAAAAAGAACATGAAATGAAATTATTTAATGTCAGTTCTGTCACTGAATTCATGTTGCCAAAGCTGAACGTTTTAGCAAAGATTCTATATCTTGTAACCATTTAACAAATGATTACCGTTTCCAATTCTTTTTTTTTTTTTGAGTACAGTTGACATACAATGTTACATAAGTTTCAGATGTACAACTTAGTGAATTGACAAGTTAGATATTATATGCTATGTTCACCACAAGTGTAGCTACCATCTGTCCCTTTACATCCCTATTACGGTATCACTGACAGCATTCCTTATGTTGTGCTTTTTATTCCTAGGACTTACTCACACAATTACTGGAAACCTACTTCTTCCACTCCCTTTTACCTATTTTACCCAACCTCCAACTCCTCTATTCCCCCCTCTTCTTGTGATTTTTGTTATATTATGCATCTTATTAGATTTTTGTGCTGCTCTTCATAATTAGAACAATAATCATAGGGTCTTATTTGGCTAAAAAATACTTAGCCCTTTACCAGCAACTATTAGTTATTATAGGTTTTTAGACATGAGTCTGTACACATGTATACATACTCACATACATATACGCACATCAGAGAGTTATCTCATATTTAATTACAATCTACCTAGAGATATGTAACCCTGTACCTTATTAGTGAAGAATAAGGACTCTAAGAGGTAGGTTTTTTTTTTAAAGATTTTATTTATTTATTTGACACAGAGAGAGAGATTACAAGTAGGCAGAGAGGCAGGCAGAAAGAGGAGGAAGCAGGCTCCCTGACAAGCAGAGAGCCTGATGCGGGGCTCGATCCCAGGACCCTGAGATCATGACCTGAGCTGAAGGCAGAGGCTTTAACCCACTGAGCCACCCAGGCACCCATTAGGTGGATTTTTTAAATAAAAATTTGATTGATTGATTGATTGGAGAAAGCAAGAGTGGAGGGAGGGGTAGAGGAAGAGAGAGATTCTCAAGCAGACTCCACCCCAAGCATGCAACTGGACACAGGGCTCGCTCTCAAGACCCTGAGCTCATGACCTGAGCTGAAATCAAGAGTCGCACATTTAAATAACTGAGCCGTCCAGGTATCCCCCCCCGCATTTTATTTTTTAAATAAATGAGCAAATATATGTAAAACATTAGGCAAAATATTCAATTTACTTAGACATTTTCATTATTATGATTAAAACATTAAAATGTGGGCACCTGGGTGGCTCAGTGGGTTAAAGCCTCTGCCTTCCGCTCAGGTCATGATCTCAGCGTCCTGGGATCGAGGCCCGCATCGGGTTCTCTGCTCAGCGGGGAACCTGCTTCCTCCTCTCTCTCTGCCTGCCTCTCTGCCTACTTGTGATCTGATCTCTCTCTCTCTCTCTCTGTGTGGCAAATAAATAAATAAAATCTTTAAAAAATAATTAAAATGTGTAAGTCAATATGAAGCAGCTTTAAATTTTTCAATTTCAGAACCACAAAGAAATGTGGGGGTTTTTTTGTTTGATTTTCTGGAATATCCTTGTTTTTCACTTTTGTTTCCTTAAGCCAAAATATTTCAAAAATGTTTAAAATGTATGTTCTCAGATTTACCCTACCAGAAACTCAGTACTGAGTTTCTTCTAATTAATGGGGGAAAAAAAAGAAAAGAAAAAGGTAAAATGTAAAATTCACTCAAAAGCCTCTTTTTGGAAGAAGGACATTTGACTATGTTGAATCCAGAGGGTCAAAAATGTGAATCACACAAATAACAAATTATTAGCCTTTTCAATGAAGGAAATTTCAAGCAGCTTGTCACTTAGTATTGTTGCAACCATCAATTCAGCCATTCAAGCAGAAGCACAAAAAGAATTAGTGCATCACGAAACATCTGTTTTATAGTCCCAGAAAACTACCTTTGTTCCTTCTGGCATGTCAGGAATTTACTTTTGTATCTCTTTCTTTTGCCTTTTTTTTACTCTTATATCTTGTGGCAATAGCTAACTTTCTTGAACAAAGAGGCCAGTCAATTCCTCAACAATTCTACCGCCTAGATCTCCTTTTGATTCAGATTTACCCAGTATCTTATAAAGTCTACTAATATATACCCTTCTAATGCAATTTATTCCCTCAATGAGATTATTTTCCACTGAACATTTGTTCTTTCCTGAGTATATTTCTAGCACGTGGCTTTCATATCAAAAGCCCTATCTGAATTAAAGAAAAAATGACTATTAAAAATCAACTAAGAGAAAAGTTATCAAACTATGACCAAAACTGGGTCTATACTGAATAGAATCCAACAGGACAGCTGGCAAATAAGGTATTCTATATTTATTTATGTGTCTCCTTCTTCCCCTTCCCCACCCTCCTCCCTTTTCACCATACATGGGGAGAATTTTTAGGAATTTTACACTGACTATGAAATAATGAAGTGTGGATTACCAGAAGTTTGCCTCCTATGACCCCTTCATCTTCTCTAAGGTTCCCAACACACAGTTATGGACCTATTCTCTCATCTCTATTCTCAAACAAGAACAAGCAATGATACTGAAATAACCGTCATCAGAGCTAGGAGGTCATATGCTAATTCTACTTCAACCCTTAACTAGCATACCTGCCCATGACACTATCACTTAGACTATTTAGGTATCAATTTCCTCTTTACAGAGAGAAAAGTTCGGACCAAATTACACCACTGCCAGCTGTATTCTAGAAGCTCCTACAAGCTCTCTCAGGGCAAAGACGGGAAGGGGAAGGACAAAGGTTATGTGGTCAGAACTCCACAGTCAGAACAGCTCGACTTTAATGTATTTTTGACCTCTTCATATAGAATTTTACTGGAGGGCGCCTGGGTGGCTCAGTGGGTTAAAGCCTCTGCTTTCGGCTCAGGTCATGATCTCAGGGTCCTGGGATCGAGGCCTGCATCGGGCT
>LNAC01000627.1:476612-512911 GCA_002007465.1 Ailurus styani
AAGAAAGAAAGAAAGAAAGAAAGAAAGAAAGAAAGAAAGAAAGAAAGAAAGAAAGAAAGAAAGAAAGAAAGAAAGAAAGAAAGAAAGAAAGAAAGAATTTTATTGGAAATACCATGCACACACACTGGCATGCATACACACACACACACACACACACACACACACACACACACAAGATGTCCTATGTAGTACCTTGCATCTCTAAGATACCCTCATTTCTGTTAAAATTGATACAATTTCCCCCTTGTTTTCAGCAGAGACTCTAACTGCTCATCAAAGAAAGAATGTATTTTCAGGTTCTGAAGGACTTATTAAATTCTACCTCAAACTTGTCATCTCTTGAATAAATAAATCAAGAGCTTTAGGATTTACTCGTAGGTTTAATTAGTCAAATTAGTCAATTATTCAAAATGCTAATCATTCTCAAACCCCTTCTTGAGACCTTTTTCAAATTAACATCTCCTGGATTTGAGCAAAAGAGCTAAATATGAGAAATATACTTGCACAAAGGCTTTAAACATTGTGAGAAAATTATGCAATGATGCAGACACACACATGCACACTCTAGAATGATTTCTTTTTTCTTATTTTTTTTTTAACCTTAAAGTGCTGTGGTTCTACTTTGAGCTCGTCTATAGCTGTGTTCCTTCTTCAGGTACACTGTTTGTTTCAACTACATTACCATTAGCAAATTTTTGGTTCCTATCTTTATCACCCTATAGCACAAGTTTGCAGAGTATAGTTTGTGAAAACTACCAAAGAGGGTCCTACACTCAAAATTACATTCACAATAATACTACAGCATTATCTTCCTTTTACACTGGGTTGAAATTTTCACCCTTGGTACAAAAACAATGGTGGATGAAATTCTGAGCACTTTATTGTGAGCCAACACTATTACATCTGTCCACATGTGCTCAATTAAAAAAATGCAATTTCACTTAAGAATTTCCTTGATACAGTCATAAAATATAACTGTATTAAATATAAATACTTAAATCTTTTTAATATCTGTGTAAAATCTGTTTAAAATCTGAAGTACACACAAACAAAATCAAAACCCCTTGTACACACAAACAAAATCAAAATCCCTTCCATGGTATGCCAACACGATCACTGTCTCAAGGAAAACACATAGGCAGCTCATTATGAACCACTTTTTTTTTTCATGTAACACCATATTTACAAGAAGGAATGAGTAATGAACAATGACTTCAGATTTAAGTATAGGCTTCATTCAGTATCTGAAAGTAGAGTGTTCCTTTGAAACCTTTTGTAAGCTGAAATGCATAAAGCGAAAGTATCCCCTGCCTTCTGAGAGCTCACATTATATCCTATCTGTTTTTATGAAAGTCCAACATCAGTACTTGTTTTGGCTAACCAAAAGAAATCCAAAGAGGATTTTCAGTTTTACAAAAAAAAAAGAAAAGAAAAAAAAGAAGCCTTATTATATTCATGTAGACCTTTCACAAAAACAAAGTAGCATAATGCAAATTTCAGAAAACAAAGGATACCTGTGTTGGCAAATGCTTTCCTTCAAAATGAATGAAATGAGCCTCTCATGTAAAACATACACATCCGTGCACACACAAACACACATACACATACATGTTACGAATTATAAAATTTAGGCTCTTAAGCAAAATACGTACACTTAGGAAAACTGGTGACTTCTACCTTGAATTTGACTGGTTTCCAAAAATTTTTTTTAAGATTCTAAGTAATGTCTGCACCTACTTGGGGCTTAGACTCACAACCCTGGGATTGAGGGTCACACAAGCTACTGAATGAGCCAGCCAGGCATGCCCCAAAATTTTTCTAATGAGACTTTTAAGTAGTATCATCAGTGATGCTAACTATGTTTTTGTTTTGTTTTGACGTTGCACAATAAACCCCACCAACAATTGGAAAATTGGCATAATGCAGTGAGCTAATATTTTGCAAATGGCCTAGGCACAATGCTACAGAATCATGCATAGATAGGTAAGAGATCTTTCTAAAGTAAAAGGTAGACTAATGGGTTTTATGTAGCAAAGTACTGATAATTTATTGACATATTTTCAGATTCCACATGGCAACTAACCTTTGAGAATCAATCACTTGCCAAGTTTTCAAGAAGGATCAAGGAAGGACAACTAAAATTATGTGAAAAAGCTATTAAAATACATCTTCCATTTCTAACTCATATAATCATGAAATCATGATTCCTTCATATATGTCAACCAAAACAACCTACCGTAAAAGAGTTAACACACAAAAACATGAGAATCCTGATGTCTTCTATTTATCTGCACATTAAACAGATTTGCAAAAAAATATGAAATAATGCTGTTCTATTTTTCTTCTGAAAAATATACCTATTTTATTACATGTTATGTATATTTCCATGTATAATTTTATTATTGCCATTTTAAGTGATTAAGAAACATTTTAGAAAATGTCTCAGAAATTATATTTTAATATATAACCCAGTAAATGTTGATAGATATAATTGAAATGCCCAAAAAGTATTTTTTGGGTCCTCAATATTCTGTTAAAATATCCTACACTAAGCCCTATTGTGTATATCACTGTATATTTTATTGTTTATTTTTATCTATATTTCAAACTGCTAAGTTTATAATATAGTATTCTAGGTCTCTATGATGTGGATTTTCTTTTTGGAAACACCATCATTTTTTCATCAGATTTAATTATTATACCCTATTATTATTATATTCATTGTCATGAACTTTCACAAAATACTTCTGTTACAATCTCTAATTGTTAATGCAAGTGTGAATAATTGGATAAGTTTGTCACTGGTCAACATTTACTGGAAACCCAGTTTATACTGATACTGCAAACTATTATGCATGGCATGATAAGCATGGGGAATCGTGCAGGTGGTAAAGATATAAACCCTATGCTTGAAGGTCTCAAATATAATAAAGAACTCAAATCATAGACAGAGGCCAAAGCACATGTAAATTGTATCAGCAAAGTTTGTCAGAGTGATAATAATGAACATGGAGGAGTAGGCAGCTCCAAGAGGCCATTTCTCCACAGAAACATCAAAAAGGAAGCAAAACTGTCAGAATAAAACTTTGTCAGAACTCTGGAAAATAGTCAAAGGTTTACAACAATCTAGCAAACACTGAATCAAGAAAAAGATAACTTAGAAATAGTAGAAAAGCTTTGTGGCATTTGTATTTGTCATTGCTCCAATCCCCTCCCTAGCTCAGTGTTGATCTTTAAGTCGACAGCCTGCATTTAGAGTATGTGACCCTGGTCCCTGGATTCTGGAAGAAGTAGAGTAGGCCTTATCTCAAAGAAACTGTGTTTGCCTGCTCTGCCTTGTTTGGGGCTACTGGAAAGACTGACATAAGGAACTTATTTTTCTTACACCAGACCCAGAATACCTAGCACAGAAAATCAGCGGATATTATGAAAAATGCTATAAGGCAAATGAATAGGCTACAGCTATCTGGGTGAAAAAATTACAGTTAAGGCATAAACTAGAGCACTCAAGATTGAGAAGAAAAGCTTGGGGTGAGCTTTTCTTTGAGAAATTATAAATTCAAAGTGCTTACATGTACTGGGAAATTCAGACAACCACATGCATGCTGAGAGCAGGTTGTATGTTCAGAAAAGACCTGAGAAGACCCTAAGTTTCCACCTCTGACTAAACTCTAGGCTTAATAAAAACAGGAAGTGAAGGCTAAGGCAGAGTTGTAAGTGACCAGGTTAAGTAGTGAGTAAGTCCCCAGCACAGAACTAATCTGAAAAGCATGGGAGAGTTTCTTTGGCTCCTAATGTTCAAGGAATTCTTTATAAAAACACTAGCTGAACACAAGCTAAAGGAAAAGAAACTTCAGAGACCACATATAATAGAAAATTCTGACTTTTCAAAATACATCAGAAAAGACACTTAAACAACAATAAAAACAGCTACAGTCAACAGCAAACTACAACAACAAAATATGCTCTTAAGAGGGGGAAGAATCCAATATCAAGTGTTCTATTACTGTATTCAAAATGCAGTCTTCAGTACAAAATTTAAAGCATGGAAAGAATCAAGACAGTTCTGTCCACTGACAGAAGAAATTAACAGAAACTGCCCCTAAGGAAGCATAGACAAGTTTCTTATTAGATAAAGACTTTAAATCAACTGTTTTAAATATAGTCACAGAACTAAAGGAAACCATGAACAAAGAGTGAAAGAAAACCATGAGGACAATGTATAAAAAACAGAGAATAACACTAAAGAGATAGAAATTTTTTTTAAAAAATCCACATGTATTCTGGAGCTAAAATGTCCTACAATAAGAATTAAAATTTACTAAAGGGTTCAAATAGTAGGTTTGAGGAGGCAGAAGAAAAAACCGGAATTTAGCCTAACTGAAATTATCTACCCTGAGAAAAAAAAGAAGAAAATAGGAAACAAAACCTAAGAGACATCTGGAAGACCATTAAGCCTACAAACATATGAGCAAAGAGAGTCCCAAATGTAGAGGAAAGAAAGGACAGAAAGAATATCTGCAGAAATAATGGTGAAACACCTGCTAAATTTGTCAAAATACATGTATTTATGTGCTCAAGAAGCTCAAAAACTCCAAGAAGGATAAACACAGGTAGATCCAGGCTGAGACACACTGTAATCAAATTGCCAAAAGCTAAGGACAAATAAAAAATCTTGAAAGCAGCAAGAGACAATCAACTTACATGTAGGGAATCTTTAATAGGTTTAACTGCAGATTTCTTATCAAAAACTATGAGGCCAGAAGGAGATGACATATCATTATGATTATGAAAGTGCTGAAAGGAAAAAACTGTCAACCAAAAATCCTATATCCAGCAAAACCATCCTTCAAAATTGAAGGGGAAACTAAAATGTTCCAAGATTAACAAAAGCTGAGGAGGTTTGTTATAAGTGCATTTCACCTCTAGGAAATGTTAAAGGGAGTCCTTTAGGATGAAGTAAAAGACATCACTAACTTAAAATCAGATGAAAAAATAAAGAACTCTAGTAAAAATAACTACACAGATGAACATAAAAGTCAGTATTACTGTATATTTGGTTTGGAACTCCTCTATTTCTTATATAATATAAAAGACAAATGTAGAAAGAGATAATTTTAAATCTACGTTAAAGGGTGCCCAATGCATAGAAAATATATAATTTGCAACAAAAACAATATAAGGAAGGACAAAGCTATATAAAAGTAGAGTTTATGTAGGCTATTGAGGGTGAGTTGGTATCAATTCAAAATAAGTTGTTCTAAGGGCACCTAGGTGGCTCAATCAGTTAAGCTTCCAACTCTTGATTTTTGGCTCAAGTCATGACCTCAGGGTTGTGAAACTCTGTGTAGATTTATAACAAGTAAATAAAATTTTTAAAAAAGAAATATGAGTCAGTAATGAAAAACATTCCAATAAAGAAATATACAGGAGTAGGTGGCCTCACTTGTGAATTCTACAAAACACTTAAAAAATTAACACCAATGTTCTTAAACTCTTTCAAAAACCAGAAAAGGAGGGAATACTTATTGATTCATTCTATAAAGTTAGAATTATCCTGATCCAAATCTAGATAAACATAAAACAATTTATCAATATTCTTTATAAATACAGATGCAAAATTCCTCAATGCAATACTAGCAGAGAATGGCAGAATTTTTTTTAATTAACAAATCAAATTTATCAGCATATCAAAAGGATTGTGCCTCATTAAGGAGAGGGATTTTATCCTAGGAATGTAAGGGGAGCACAACAAAAGAAGATCAACCAAAGTAACAACACATTAATAGTTGAAAAAAAAAAAAAGGAGAAACACATAATCATCTCAATTAATGATGAAATGCATTTGACAAAATCCGTCACTCTTTGCTTATAAAAACGTTTTTTTTTTAAAAAAAAATCAGGAATAGAAGGAAAATTCCTCAACCTCACCAATAGGTCATCTATGAAAAACCCAAAGTTAAGACAATAGTCAATGATGAAAGACTGAAAACTTTACCCCTATGATCAAAAATAAGAAAAATATGTTCATTTTTACCACTGCTATTCAACACTGTACTCGAATCTAGCCAGAATAATTAGGCAAGATAAAGAAATAAAAGGAAGTGAATTTTAGAAGGAAAGAAATAAAACTGTATACACTAAAAGACCAAAGAATCCTTAATGACCTCTAAGAGCTAACCTCTAAGATCTAATCAGTGAATTTAGCACAGCTAAAGGGTACACAATCAACATTCTACAAATAGTTGTAGTTGTATACACAAGCATTGAATAATAAAAAAGGATATTAAAAAATAAATTCTATTTATTGTTAACATCCAAAAGAATAATTTACTTCTTAGTATTTAATTTAATAAGAATAAAATACTGAAGAATAAATTTCACCGAAGAGTTAAAGACCTGTACATTTATTATTTTTTAAAGATTTTTTATTTATTTATTTGAGAGAGAGAGAGAGAGAGAGAGAGAGAGAGAGCATGAGAGAGGAAAAGGTCAGAGGGAGAAGCAGACTCCCCATGGAGCTGGGACCCCAACACAGGACTCGATCCCAGGACTCCAGGATCATGACCTGAGCTGAAGGCAGTCGCTTAACCAACTGAGCCACCTAGGCACCCAAGACTTGTACATTTAAAATTACAAAGTATTACTGAAAGAAATCAAAGACATAAATAAATGGAAGGACAATTTATGTTTGGCACTCAGAAGACTAATATTCCTAAGATGACAATATTAACCAAAGTGACCCACATATTCAACACAATTACTATCAAAACCACAACTGCCTATTTTTGTAAAAAAGGAAAAACCAATTTTTTAACTTATATGGAATTACAAGGGACTCTGAATAGCAAAACAATTAAAAGAAAGTTGGACCATTCATACTTTCTCATTTCAAAACTTACTATAAGGCTACAGTAACCAAAACAGTGTGATGCTGGCACAAGGACAGACACATAGAACAATATACTAAAATTGCATATCTTTAAATAAATCCATGTTATCTGTGATCAATGATAATCAACAAGGGTGAAAAAAACACAATGGGGATAGAATAGTCTCTTCAGCCAAGGTGATAAGAGAAATGTATGTTATGTAAAAACTGAAGTTGGATTCCCTACCTCACACCATAGAGCAAAATTAACTCAAAACAAATCAATGATCCAAAAAGATAAGCTAAAACCATAACTCTCTTAAAAAAAAAAAAACAAATATACTGTTAAGTCCTTATGACTTGGATTTAGCAATGGATTCGTAGACATGATACTAAGAGAATGAGCAACAACAACAAAGTAAACTGGACTCCTTCAAAATTAAGAACTTTGTGCAGGACTCTATCAAAAAAGTGAAGACAATCTACAGAAGAGTAGAAAATATGTACAAATCATATATCTGGCAAGGGATTATATCCAGAATATAGGACTTGTACAACCCAACAACAATAAAACCAAAAGTCCAATTAAAACATAAGCAAAGGACTTAAAGAGACAATTCTTCATAGGATATACAAATGGCCAATAAGCTCATGAGAAGAGGCTCAACATCACTAACCATTATGGAAACGCGAATTAAATCCAAATACGATACCACTTCACATCTTTTTGATGACTATCATTTAAAAAAAAAAACAGAAAGTAACAAGTGTCTGTGAGGAAGTGGAGAAACTAGAACACGTGTGTATTGCTGTTGGGAATGTAAGATGGTTCCAATGATGCAAAATAGTTTGGCAGTGCCTCAAAAAGTTGAACAGAGAATTACCATATGATCCTATAATTCTGTTCCTAGTTATATACCCCTAACCATGAAAAAAATAAGACTCAAAAAATACATGTACACATAGGTTGATAGTAGCACTATTCCCAGTAGCCAAAATGCAAACAACCCAAATTTCCATCAGTGGATACAAGAATAAACAAATTGTGGTACATACGTACAATGGAATGCTATTTTTTTTTTAAGATTTTATTTATTTATTTGACAGAGAGATACAGTGAGAGAGGGAACACCAGCAGGGGGAGTGGGAGAGGGAGAGGCAGGCTTTCCCTCAGAGCAGGAGCCCAATGCGGGGCTCGATCCTAGGATCCCGGGATCATCACCCGAGCTGAAGGCAGATGCTCAACAACTGAGCCACCCAGGCGCCCCATGGAATACTATTCATCAATAAAAAGGAACAAAGTACTAATATCTGAAATGTGGATGAATGTCTACAATGTTATGTTAAGTCAAAGAAGTCAGGCACAAAACATCACATATTGTTTGGTCAGGCTGCATGAAATATTTACATAGGTAATTCTGAAAAGACCAAGAGGAAAATGGTGATTGCTAGAGATGGTAGAGGAAAATGGGCAGTAACTGCTCACTGGGTATAAGGTTTCCTTTCAGGGTGATACAAATTGCAGTTAGACGGAGGTAATGGTTGCACACGCTATAAATGTACTAAATGCCACTGGATCATTCCCTTTAAAATTGATAATTTTGTGTGAATTTCATTTTTTTTTTTTTAGTAGGCTCTATGTCCAGTGTGGTGCTTGAACTCATGACCCCAAGATCAAGAGTTGCATGCTCTACAGACTGGATCAGCCAAGCACCCTGTGAATTGCATTTTAATAAAATTAAAATTGTTCTCAATAAAGATAAGGAATGTGATTGGGAAAGATAAGGTAATTGGAGTAACTAGAACTCCCAAATGTTGAATTATAATCTATATAAAAAAGTGAATTTACTGGCCTTACCCACCTGTTTTATAATTACAGATGACGCCCCAGGAGAAACAAGGTGAGCTCTGAGTCTAGGATCACAGATCTTCCATGCCCTATGCAAAAGCCAAATTGCGATGCTCAGATTTAAGGAACAGTCTTCCCTATAAGTAAAGATATTTCCCAAGTCTCATTTTGATGAATTCCAGTTTTACTAGAGTTTATTCAACTGGGCTCTACACTAAGTTAAACAATCTTAGACCAAGAGAAATATTGTAGAAAACAAGTCAAAGCAATGAACATTCACTGAAATTGTTCCAGCTAAAATTTCATTCACCAGAACAATGGCAGAAAGTGGGATATATTACAGGGCTATTTAATTAAGGCTTGTATTTTTCTGTCTTATTAGTTTCTACAGATAGAGTCTCCTCTTAAACCTAATGAATGCACTCAGGAGTGGGACAGCTTAAGTTACAGTTCAAAGACAAGGCGGTGGATGACAAATTCCTGAGCAAATCACTGCATATTAAAATACCCCCTTCCACAAACATAGGGGGCAAATGTATGCTAAAAGCTTTTGCTTTCTTCCTCCAGGAGAACAGGGAGCTGAATGCAACATCCTCTTTTAAGGAAATGGCTTCTCAAGGATCAGGCTGCCTTGTTCCCCCCACTTTTAGAGGTCAGGCTATCATATTGCTGAAATTTATATTTCAGTGAGAAAATATGACAAAACATTTAAAGCTGTGACATATAAATAATTTTTGTACAGTGTCACTTAGAAAAGAAAGTGTGGCCTTATATTTTATCATGGGTATTTGAGATTCAAAAAAAAAAAAAACACAACAAACATAATAGCTGAAATAAAAACGCATACAATTGCCCACTTTTGCCACTGCCTACCCATTTTCCCCTTATGCACCCCCGTTTATTCCTTCTCTGTTACACATTCCACTTAAAGAAGATAGAGCATCAACTCATTTATTAAAAAATCAGGGTGAGAATGAAGCAGAGCACTTTTTTTCCTTTTTTTTTTTTTCTGACATGTTTCTTGCCTATAGTTTCCATGGGTGCAATAATATATCTTACCCTATATGTCAAAGGTTAAGACACATGCTAAAGTCAAAAAGCCCTTGGGAGAGTAAGCCAGCTTTTCCATGTTCTGGTTCTGTGACAGACAATTTAACTTATAAGACTCAACCGAACAATGTAGAATATTCATAAATTAATAGTATCTATTTCACATTTGTGGTGTAAGGATAAATAAAATACTGCACAGAAAGCACTTAGCATAATATCCGGCTTGTAACAAGGAGTTAATAAATGTTGCTTATTAAAACAGATTCTCTTCTGACTTATTAAATTGAACACAACATAATGTAAGCTAAATCCATTATTTACCTGATTAGACAATACAAAAAAATGAGAATAAGAAATCAAATTTGACTTAAATGTAACTGTAACTGGAAAGCAAAGGCAAAAAAATATAACTGCTCTTTATTAATATCGGAGAAGATTATTTTTCATTTAACATGAGAGATAAATCTATTAGAAAAGCAACAATAACCCATGTTATCCGGGGGCAAACTGTTAGAATCTGTCATTGTTTTCTCTTTGGCAGCCTGATTATGCCTGGGTAATACTATATTCAAATAGGTTCATCTGTGCTGTTCTTGGAAAAAACAAGCAGAAACAATTTAGCTTATGCCTATCAATACAACATATCTTCTTTTTTTAATTCAACAAAATAAAATAAACAGTTTGCATCATGGTTGATGCCGATGTTTACAAGTGAGTAATGCAAATCTTAAAATCTGTAAAACATTATTTCCCTCTCATAAAAGTATTATGGGATGGTTTAATTGTCACTTTGACATTTTAAAACACAGGTCAGATGCTTAAATGACACCTTTTAAATTGCAGCTGCCAAGAGATTGCTTGCAACATAATATAACATGACATTTTAACTAACTATAACCAGGAGCAATTGTTTTGGTAGAACATAATAGCAACGAGAATAAATTCATTTTGAGTTTTTGCATAACAATAACTAATCAGCTGTCACCATTCCAATAAAATACTTAATTTTATCAAATGCTTTCCAGAATTTTTTTTTCTTAAATAGGAACGGATTAATCTTTTGAAAGCCTTTCAAAGGGTCAAATCGTTCCTTATTAAAAAAAACCTGGTGTGTAAGAAAACAGGAGGAAAGAATCCTTTTCCTCAAAGTCTTATTGTCAAGCGCCTATCAGGGCTAGGACATGAACTCAAGTCAGCCTGATGTGAAGGTCAATGTAATCACTCACTCTCCAATCCTTTCTCCAGAAACTAGGCACCTGAGTCATCCAAAGTCTTCAGACCTTAGCTATATTACCTAGAAAACTGCACTTTCTTTAAGTTGGTGTATTATGAGGAATAAATGACAGGATTATATACTCTCTTTGAAAAATATAAGTTGGCATTTCTTCAAAGACAGATAAACATCCTTAAGTTTTAGCTTCTAGGTTTTGTTTGTTTGTTTGTTTTATTTCTCTGGTAGGGCTGCCTAAATTTCTCTGGTTTCCTCAGCTTCCTCAGTTCTAAATCCTGGATCTAGGGAATGATTTGAGCATAACTTCATGGATCGAAACCCTTCCCCAACACAAAGATTTAGCTAACCATTAACACCACAGTGGCAATCTCAACACGTGTAAATTCTTTCCCAGCATAGCATCTGAAATTAGTGTAAAATTCTTACCCTTAGACATACCTCAAGAAGTGAAAATAAAGGTGTGCATATAGTGAAACAAGATGATCCCTATTAAATTCTTGTTTAACTGAGATCAGGCAGAGCTACGATGACTTACACATGAATGCTGATGATTTGTATAGGAATGCTTCTTTTCTTTTATGCCCTGATAGACCTGCAAAGACCAGCTCAGGAAGCCTACCTCAAGAGGGTACTAAAGGAATAGGAAATTGTCTAAGGACCTAGAGCTAGTGATGAAGACACAATTTCAGTACCTTACAATATTGTCTTTAGTCGGCCATAGTAGGAAATTAATCCAATGACCCTGTTTTGACACTGACTGATTAGAGACACTAATCAAACGGCAGCAGGCCACTGCTGCTGAAAATCGGTGTACTATACACAGTCCACACCCGTGTCTATCTCAATACAGCAACCAAAATGAAAGCTTAAAGAATATTCTCCACGAAATACATTCTGACTCATGAAATATGTGTCTCTCCTCTCAAAACAGGTCAAAATGTGTAAATGAATTCTGCATGAAATGTTTCAGGACTATGATCATTCTCATTCTCCATACTTCATGGAAATATGAAACTGCATAGGGCATGCATGCCTATGTAAGACCAGTCTCCATAACTTAGGCTTGGCTGTACATTCATTTATTTGTAGAATATAAATACTGATCTTTGAGTTACATAGTCTGAAAATAAGCGTGGGTGCTCTTTTCTCTTTAAACTGATTCAGTACCAACAATAAAAAAACAAATACGTTGGCTTGATCAATGCATCTAAATAAGTCTGCCCTTTAATAAAAAAAAAAGAAATGAATAATTTGTTCCTTTCAAAAATAGTTACTTATTAAAGAAATACTTGAATGGTTAACCCACACTTCAAAAATAATTAGGACTTCTCTTCACCAGGCAGGGAAGTTGCTGACAATCTTGGAAATTAAGACACCTGTGTCAAATTACTTCTGTAATAAAATTTGCAATCAAACCAAAATTACAATGAACATGTGTTTCTCTGGTTATAGGCTTGCATTGCCTAGCACTTACCTCCAAAATGTGATGCTATTTTGAGCAAAATAGTTTCTAAATCATTTCTTAGACTAGATAAGTTTTTATATGCTTTCTTTCCCCCACCCCCTGGAAAAAAAAAACAAAACACTAAACATATTTTCAGAGTAGAAGAGACTTAGGGTGAGAGCTCACTAGATTTAATCTGTTGCTACATTTGTTACCAAACAAGCCATAATTATTGCTGTTATTATATTAGATCATAGATATTTGAGCTGTAAGAAACTTCAAAAGATCACTTCATAATCTGCTAAACCAAAGAGGCCCTTCTTCAACAAAACACTTGATGTCAAATGAGATAAGGGATTTGCCCCAGGTTATTACAGTTAAAGAAAGCATATGGAGGGCGCCTGGGTGGCTCAGTGGGTTAAAGCCTCTGCCTTCAGCTCAGGTCATGATCTCAGGGTCCTGGGATCCAGCCCCACATTGGGCTCCCTGCTCAGCAGGGAGCCTGCTTCCTCCTCTCTCTCTCTGCCTGCCTCTCTGCCTACTTGTGATCTCTCTCCCTCTGTGAAATAAATAAATAAAATCTTTTAAAAAAAGAAAAAAGAAAGCATATGGAGGGGCACCTGGATGGCTCAGCCAGCTAAGCATCCTACTCTTCATTTTGTTTTGGTTCAGGTCATGATCTTGGGGTCATGAAGCGGAGCCCTACACAGGGCTTTGCAGTCAGCAGGAGTCTGCTTGTCCTTCACCCTCTGCTCCTCCCCCTGCTTGCGTGCTTTCTCTCTCTTAAAAAAATAAATAAAACCTTTTTTAAAAAAAAGTCTAGTATTTTCCTGAATAATTTTTGGATCAGAAATTTCTCCTCATGACACAGATTCCCCTTCTCGGTTAAAATTTTCCATGTGCCTGAGTAGTTTTACCTAGGGCGTTGTCCTTAGAGGCTACTGGTGGACAAAGGGAACAACAGAAAGAGCTATTGCACATTATCTTTCTAGTTGGAGGTTTTCCTTTGTGGGTCTATTCTAGCACAGCGGAAGGGCCTTCCACCTGAGAGTCAGAAGAGGAAGTCATGGTGTAATCGGAGCACTAGAGTCTGACCACAGACATGCACAGGCACACACAGCTGCTAAATCAAAAGTTTACCCTAATGATCTCAAGTCACATTCCAGATTAAACAGTCTCAGGTTTTTTCCCCTGTCTCATGAGGAAGACAAGACTACATAACTTCTGAGACTGCTTCCAGGTTTCGGACTCAAGCCTTAGGCCACAGTTAGTCTCCTGGCCTTGTATTTCACTCACTGTTCAGTTCGAGCCCACCATGAAGGCTCTGAACTAGACTGGTCTTTGCTTGTTCATAACTCAAGTAAATTCCTAACCACCCTCATTACACCTACCTACTGAATCGATTTCTATAACTTCCCAAGACCTTGGTGGCATTCAGTGTACAAACAAAGAGTGCATAACTCAATTTAACTGTTCCCTGTAGCAATACTTTTTCCACTCAAGCATACTTTCATTTTTCGTATCATAATATTCTTGAAAAAAATAACAGTAAAAACCACAGGCCTCTGGACATGTGGTATCTTAAATGTACTTAATAAACTATAAATCTAAAAATAATTGCTACTTCCATTCATATGACTAATTTCATCTGAAATTAAGTCTTTGGGTTGAGGATGTGTGGTTGTTGTGTGTTTGTGTCATTAGGGGAAAGGGATTCGAGGTGATGGTTATAAAACAGGAGAAAGCAAGGCCAACTACCCATAGCACCTGAAATGTAATAAGAACTCCACAATTATTTATTGATGAATGAATAAATGAATGAACAAACAGACCACTGAAAGCTGACTCCAGATTAAATATTTAGTCCCTTTCCCCCTGCCATAATTTAAAATTGAAATTACAGAACGTCTATATTCAGAAGAGACTTAATGTTTTTTCTTAAAAATCTCCCTCATGTAACACAGTGTTGGGCATTGTGTCTGGCAGTCAATAAGTACTGAAGAATAGCAATAATAAGAGGTACAGCAACAGCAGTGCTAGACACTAACACTTGAATTATTTTATGTCACCTGTCACCCCTAATGACACTTTAAAGTTGGCATAACATATTGCATCCATAAGACAGATGAGTGAAATACTGGACAAAGTAAATAATTGGCCAATTTCACAAAACCAGGAAATTACAGAACCAGAACTCAAACCAAGGTGTGTCTTGCCCAAACTCAAACCAAGGTATGTTTCATTCGTTTAAAAAACGAGTAAGTCCGTGACAAATTTATTCCAACCATACTGTTTTTATATTGAACAAGACAGAAATAGTTGGGTAGAGGAGTTTAATCAGTGGCCAACTCAATAAGGACTTGCTTATACCAAATACTCAAAGGACACCAAAGTATCAGAATGGCCTCAGAGAGTAACAAGAAATTCTGAGAAAATGAATCAGCAGGAAAAGTTACTATAATCAGATGGAAGAACGTTTAAGAGAAACACATAGGCATCAGGGCACCGATTTCTCCATCTGGTTAATAATCCCCAGTAGAAGGCAGTATACCCAAGTCATTCATTTTTCTAATAATTACATTAAAATTCTTTAAGCAGAACACTATGTTGAACAGAAGCTTATCTTCCTTTAACAAAGACTCTTGGTGTTCAGCAACAACGTAGAGCAGTCACACTGCTCAATCACACTGTACTACAGATGGACACGAGGCAGTTAACACAGTGTTCCTGAAGAGAATGCTGGATACGTCAGCTCCTACCAGGGAAGATTTTTCTTTCTCTTTCTTTCTCTCTCTCTCTCTCACTTTCTCTCATCTTTCTTCCCTGTCTTCCTTTTCTTTCATCCTTTCATCCTTCCTCTCTCTGTCTCATCTTTCTTCCATTTCTCCCTTTTCTTTCTTCCTTCGTCTCTCTCCCCTTTCCACCCTCCCGATTTCTTTAATGTCTTTTTCAATCTCTTCCTATGTTAAATCATAATTACAAACTATTTTTGGCAATTTATTCATTTATACATTTCAAAGCCAATATTTTTACAAAGATGGTAAATTTCACGAAGTACCACACTGGAGCAACTGATACTGTCATTTATGTAATTAGTCACCGTAATTAGTTGACTAAATAACTCTGAAAGAGAGCTATTATTGTTAATCCCACTTTGTACAAGAGGAAATAAATTCAATGTGCTTAAGGGCTTATAAATAACAAAAGTGGGCAGGAAGTGAAGTGTAAATACGTATTATTCAACAACAGGCTGTAACTTCATTACATCAGTTGATTTAGGGACTAGCTTCATCCTATCCCAGAAATGACTTTTTTTTTTTTTTTTTTTTAACAATCCTGAGCAATCTATGAGTGTCCAGTCTTTGAGGAAGCTAGTAGATAGGTGGGTGTAGCAGCGTGCCAAATGCATGTGCTATTGGAAGACATTCTGGGGAGATTTAAAAGTCAGCAGTCTTTCTCTGTCTTCCAATATTAGCACCTACTGAAGAGCAGTAAAACTTCTGGGTACTGAAATAATCCCCAAAGAAGAATTAAGCCTACTGCTAATTTATATATTAGTGTTCAACTCTTTAATGTAAAGGACACAATTTAAAGATCACTGCAAGGGCAATTTGGCAATGTTCTTTAGACAAGGGGAAGCTGGGAATACAAAAACTACCAGAAAAAAAAAGGAAGAGAAGAAAGCAGCATTTAGAGGCTTACCTCATTCTCTTTTGATCAAACCCTCACTGTCTCTCAAATCCTCCCTCACCACCCTCATTACGGTTGAGCAATCACCTCCATATGGGGACTTGCAGACTCCACTCCCTCATCGTCAACAGACAATAAAAGTCAAATGTCCCCTGCATTTATTAACTGACAAACATAATAAGTCTCTAAGTAGCAATGGAGACTAAAGATCTCCTTGGCATTCTCAATGTATATATTTTACATTTCAGCTTCCCCAAAATATCTCACATGATATTTGAACCACAAAATTACTGTGCCATTTGCAAAATGTCTGGTTATGCATTTTTTTTAATTCCAACCAATGCTAATGTGTCTTAAGACACCACATATGGCTACCCTCTTAAGGCATTTGAATGTGAAATTATCATCCACAATACCATCATAAGAGAGGAATAAAGACAGATTACCTGGGGTTAAGAGGATGACTGACATAGTGATGAGTGAGCATACAACTAAAATCACCAGCAGGGCAATAGCAATTCCCTTCCAGTTTCTCTGTGGAGGGCTGTTACTTCCCAGTTCCTACCGAGATAGAAAAAATAAAAAGGTTCATAATTATACAAGCTCCAAAAGAAATGTATTCATAATGGAATGATTCAGTGCATGGCACAATCACAGTCTGAAAGCTGATTAGGATCCTTTTCCTCTTCGGTAGCTCACTTAATTATTCAAAGGTGCATATATTATAAATGGTTATTTTTTGGGGGGGTAATCTTATTTCTCTAAGAGATAAACCAACAGAGTTTTATGCCTGCTGTCCAAAATGTAGATGGCATTAAAAGGCATTGACTATAAACACTAGGACAATAGCCAAAATACTCTGCAACATAATTATGGAAACAAAGTGCACCCACTTACATTTTCTCTTACTACAGTGAAGATTTAGACACCAATGTTTCCCAAGCACCATGGACTACTTTTCTAACTGGATAGTGGGGGAAAAGATTTGAGACGGGAAAATCTGTCAAAATGCCCCATGCTGCAGAGCAGGGCACATCTGTCAACACAACAGGTCCTTTGCAAACAGCTCCCCCACCACTCATAAAAATCAACAGAATGTAGTAACTAAATTAAATGAGTGCTTGTATATCAATGGTAGATAGCATCCTCTCCCTAGGCAGCATGCCTAACATTGGCAAGGAGGTAAGATTGATGGGGGAGGCTAGACTTGAACATCTCTCACAATACACAGAGTAAAGATTTTCATTTTTCAGATGATCCGTGTTCTACCCTGCTGACTAGAAATGTGTGAGCATAATTCACCAAAGCAAATACTACACCGAATTAAAATGAATGCCAGATTTTCTTTGCAACGAAGTTTATAAAACACTGAATCTCTCACTTCTTCTTCCTACCCCATCTCCCAGCTTCTCTTCCTCCTTCCCAACAAAGCCTTTTTCATTCAAAACTAGCTAAGTGATTTGAAGACAAAGAAACAAAACATAAAAAGGTACCCAGCTCACTGCGTGTGTACAAATCACTCAACAAGAGCAGCCCTGCTTTAAACAAAGATAAATAGAATAGCAAACATTTAATAAATTATGAATGGGTTCCTGTGACTCACAGATTAAAACCATGAGCAGGGCGCCTGGGTGGCTCAGTGGGTTAAAGCCTCTGCTTTCGGCCCAGGTCATGATCTCAGGGTCCTGGGATCGAGGCCCACATCGGGCTCTCTGCTCCGCAGGGAGCCTGCTTCCCCCTCTCTCTCTCTGCCTGCCTCTCTGCCTCCTTGTGATCTCTCTCCCGCTGTGAAATAAATAAATAAAATCTTTAAAAAAAAAAAAAAAAAAAAAAACCATGAGCAAATTTTCATATAGTGATGTTGGCATTCAATTCTGCCATAAACGCTTTGGACATAAAGAACTAGACCCTAAATAAACGCAAGAGAATGTGCACGGAAGGCATTTTGTTCTTTTTTTTTCCCCTTCTGTGATCAACTGCTTTGTCTTCAGTCTGACGGACCAAATCCAGAAGAGGTCAATTCTCCTCTTTTAACACGACTGACTTCATACCTCTTTTCCATACTTATTAATGCTCGTTATCCAACCTTCTATTTTTATTACATTTTGGCTAGAATCTCCATTCATACGTGACCTGCACAAGTCCACTTATACAGTATACAGATATTTACAGTTTATTACTATAAATGTATTTTCTCTTCCTTATGATTTTAACATTTTCTTTTCTCAAGCTTACTGTATCATAAGAATACAGTATATAATACACATAACAAAATAAGTATCAGTTAACTCTTTATTGTTACCAGTAAGGCTTCTGGTCAACAGTAGGCTGTAAGTAGTGATGTTTTGGGGAATCAAAAGTTATACGTAGGCTTGCGACTACGCTGGGGTTGGTGCCCTTGACCCCCAGATTGTTCAAGGGTCAAATGTATAACCTAATAATAACTGACATCCCATTCCAATAAAAGAATCAAGAGTAAGTATAATTTTAAATCTACTGATTCTGATCTTGATTCCCTGTCATTTGATATGCAGCCTTCCCTTAGCAGACTCTAAACCTAGGGTGAGTGGTGATCCAGTAAGGCCAAAGATAAGACCCAGAGATAGTGATAGAGACAGAGGTTTATTAGGAAAACTTACGGGGAATCCAGGAGTGGCCAAACGGACAAGTATCCACTGCTGGGATCTACATGCTGCACGTTTTTATACCAGAGCAAATGACCTTAGCAACTATCTGGTGCCCCTCCTTCCTTGCATGGCCAGACCCCTAAAGAGATCAAGGCCCGCCATACAGACACTGTTACAAAGGAGATACTCCGGGTTGGCCAGACCCACAGCCTCTGACCTTGAAGACTGAACAACACGTTCTTCTGTACATCCTGCTTGATGGGAATACAGAGGGAGGACAGGATGTCTACATTCTCAAACAGTGATTAACAGGGGCTTTCAGGGTATGCTTTCACAAATCAGTTATCCAGCAAGTACCATACACTTGAACACAAGGCAAATTATTAAAGAAGTGACTCGAGTGTACTTTCCAGTTTTTGAATAGGATGGAGCCATGTAATAACTACCACATGTTATCTAACAGTAATAATACCTAAGATATCTTACTATGTATATGGCATTATACTGAATACTTTATATTCATAATCTCTCATAATCCTCATAAAAATCAGGTAAGATTACTATTATTTTGATAGATTTGCAGACGAGAAAATGGGATTTAGGGAGATTAATTAAAAATCCACTTCCTGTTAATAAGTGGGAGATCTCTGGGGCCAGTCCATAAACTCTGGCCCTTAACCACTTCAATATGCTGTTCTAGAGACAAGCATGTCAAAGATAAGTACATAAATCAATAAATAGATCAATGAATCGAGGAATGATGTGGACCCCAACACAGTAATAGATGTACTTTATTACCATTTATTTGACAAAATTAACAATTGAAGAAAAGCTATCCTGAATTCTGTAATGCTTTCAAATAAATTTATATTTTCCTAGTCATGGCGGACTGGGAAAATATACCATTTTTGAAATGGTAAAACACATCTGAGTAAAAAAAAAATTTCTGTTCATAAAGTGATGCACATAAGAATGTGTGGCTCCTCTAAGATGACTAATCAATGCCCAAGACAACTACAAGTGTCTTTAGGAGCTGCAGACTTAATGAGCTTGTAATATAATTCCCCCCTTTCTAGCCACCTTAGATTCTATTACCATGGCAATATTTCTAAAGCATGGTATCACTTAAGTCACTTTATTCCACAAAGGCCTTTAATGTCTCTATTCTATCTAAAGGATCGAATGCAAATGAAATAATTTAGCATAATAATTGTCTATAGCCAAGCTCCAGTTTCCTCATCCAGCTTGATCCCTTTTGAAAAAGAACACAACCCCAAACTGCTCCAATTACCATTTGGCACATATGCCTCAGATGCTTCAACCTTCAAGTCACCTTCCTTCCTAATTCTTTCCCATCCAATCCCTTTAGCATGCCTCCACTTACAGGCACTGTCAATCATTCAACATCCTGCTCTAATGGCTCTCCTCTTGCGAATTTCACTTAATTATGCAAGCCAAATATGATTTACCTTCTTCTGAAAAACAAAATGCCTAAAATACACTGTACCAATAGGCTGAATCCACCTCTTCTACTTAAGAGCTGTGAGACTGCAGAGATGTATTTTTCTGGAGCCTCAGATTTTTTGTTTTATCTGAACAAATGGAATAATAATGTAATTATTTTAAATGTAAGTATTAAAACCAATTATTCAAACAAAACTTTTTGGTACAACAAAGTTCACATTAAACGAACTGCTTGCAATGTTCTTCCTCAACACACTTAATGTAGATCACTCTCTACATTCAAGTCTCATCTTAAATGCTCCTTCCTGACCACCCTCTCGAAGTAACATTTCGTATTCCTTCTATTCTCTCACTCCCCTTTCTTTCTTTTTCTTCATAGCATTATCGTTTTAGGTATATCGCATGTCATATTCAATCATGTACCTATAATAACATATTAAGCTAGCTAAGAATATATATTAAGGTGTTTAAATGTTCATTCTATCCTTCTCAGCTCTCCAGAACAGAAATTTCATGATGTCATTAATGTATAGTTCCTCTTGTTCTCTGTCTGCTACATCCCTAGCATTGTGAACGGTGTTTGGCACATATCAGGTATACCGTAGATAATTTTAAAATGAGTGAATGAATTGTAGTATTAGGAGTCAGTTGGACAGTAATCAGGGCCAGGGTCCCCAACAAGAAAATACAGAGTCAGGACAACTAGAATAGAACAGCACTAACACCCTGTTTTGCAGCTTGGACAGGACCACACTGACATTCTACTTTGCAGCCTTTACAGAAATGCCTTCTGCAAAACGTCTAAACGAAGACAATTAACCACAAAAACATTTGTCAATATCACGGGCAAGGTGCAGTTAAGACCTAAGCCCCCAGATGTCAGCAAAAAAAGGACCAACAGCTCGTGCACATTAACCTAATAGGTAGACAGATATGTGACCAAAGCCCTGATTGGCGCGACTCAGCACACCCTGCTTGCTTAATAAAGTTCTGCACAAACCATGAGACACTGTGGACTCTGAGAAACAAACTGAGGGTTATGGAGGGGAGTGGGGAGGAGGGATGGATGAGCCTGGCGGTGGGTATTAAAAGGAGGGCACTTATTGCATGGTGCACTGGGTGTGGTGTATAAACAATGAGTCTTGGATCACTGAAAAATTTTAAAAAAAGAAAAGAAAGGAAATTTCCGCAAAAGAGCTCATAAAAACCCCTACACTTCGAAACTCCAGAGACAATCCACATGGGTCCACCTCCCTCTCCTGAAGCTTTGTACTCCTGCTCAATAAAATTGGCTTTGCTGCCCCCCACTCTTCTGTCTGGCCTACCACTTCATTCTTCAAAGCAGCGTGACCAAGAACCGCGGGCACTAAGGGGACACAAAATCCTGTAACAATAGCAGCCACGATAAAGATAATGATGATCATGGTGGTGGTGGTTCTGATGATAATGCTTAAAGCCATATATAAAAAGCCATCAAATCCCTCTCAAAGTTACTATCTGCTTAAAGTAAGAATGACATCTTAAACAACTTTAGATTACTCAGACCACTTAACAATCTCTGGTTCTTTTAATAAGTGCTCAGAAAATAATTGCCCAATTAATTAAGTAGTATAAATGGAAACCCAAAAGGGGATGGAGATATAGTACCATTAGTCAAATACACATTAATAGGCAACTTTTAAAATGTACCTACTTGCTAAAGATCAATTTGGCTGCAATTAATTTTAGGCTCATTTATCTGATGCTAGCTTTCCAAAATGCAGTTGCCAATCTTCAAGTTAACTTCCTCTTCAACAAACTTGATCGTTTCTATTGCTGTGGGAAACAGTTCTAATTGACTTTGCTTTTCAATGACTTCCTACAAGCCACTACCTAAAACCAATCAAGTGCACATGCCAGGCCACAGCAATCTGAGAAAACATGCTAAGGAGTTTGCAATGAGGTCATCTGGATGCTCTGGAGGCAGAACAGAGTCAATGTTGGGAAATTTTATTCCCAAGATGGGCTTGAGGGTACCTTCAAAGATACAGAGAGGTAATAATTCATATATAAAGCTGCTTTTGTAAATCAGTCCTCCAGTGGATGGATGCATCAGTTGAAAGACTTCTATTCAATTCCAGATAATAATATCCAGTGCTGTCATGGTCTAGAGACATTTTGGTGCAACAGGGGAGCTGGATCTAGCAGGAAGCTAGCTATTCATGTTAACATCTATTGCCTATCTACTCATCACTTTCCAGATAACAGTTAAGTCTACAGGACAAGGCTGTCTACTATATACAGAGTTTGCCAAAATCCAAATGCATTTTTTATTTATTCAAGTGCAAAGACAAAGTGCTAGAAATCATAAGCAAAAAACCCCAAGATTTAGATGTCATTTCATTTGGCAAAATAAGGGAAAACACCCAAACTGATTCTATTTTCTTTTTTTAAAAAAATTAAAAAGTAAAGAATATCAAAATTTGAGGGCTTTTTTAACTTAGGGCATGCCACTTGTACTTCCCCTTATACAACTGCAATGTATTCGCGGCCATAGGCACCATGAGAAGAAATATGACCCCTCTATATTGAAATAGTCTCAAAAAGTGATAACAATTAGAGGAAGATTCAAGGGGGAAAAATCATAATGTTAAATTATGTCTGTAGATTAGGTGTGGGTGTGTTCTAATAAAAACAGATTTTCTTCTACAACATGTCTACTTTCAGAGAACCACAGGAAAGTTTCTTTAAAATATTTTTATTGCTACTTGAAAATATGAACATAGATTTCCAGGCTTAGAGTATTAGTATTTAATACACGAATTCTTAGTCTGGTTCTCAACACAACCATACCAACCATCTAAAAACTCAACTTTTCACTTTTATCCTCTACCTCATACTTACCACTTCAAAACCATCAGATGTTCTACAGTCTTTACAAAAACAGATTAATGTTTTCTGGAATGAATTCAAGTAAGTGCCTTAAATTAATCCCCCCCCCAAAAAAAACCCAAAACAAAACAGGGACAACACATTCCACCAGTTCATTTTCTGTTAAAAAGCTCAACAGTCTGAATTATTTTTATTTAAATAATTTTACTTTAATCATGGCATTCACATTCTCAACAACGAATAGGTTAGAAACAATCCAAGCATTTATACTGAATAATTAGAAAATACCTTAAGGTTTAAATACTTCCAAATGTTCCATATTATTTCATGATATTAAAAAAACATAGCATGTTAGAGTTAAGAGTTTTAAAGACACCTTGGAAAAATTCGAATTGGTGAAAAATGGTTTTACATCATTCCTAAGAGAGGTTTAGATGAGTCTGGCTTGAAAAACCTTGAGATACAGGGATTCAACAGTTGGCCAATTATCTTAATCCTATTTAACAAAATACACTGGAGTATTTTAGCGTATAAGATATTATACTAGATGCAGCTAGGAATGCAAATTAAAATAAGAACTGTCCCCAATAAGCATAAACTCTAATGAAGATTTTGCTAACCCATCAATATAAAATAAGGTTATATAAATAAGGATAAGGCAGGAAATTACAAAATTTTTCTTTGGAAAATGATGGGAGAAGTTTTATTTTCCTTATTGATATAAAAAATTGCTTTGACTATCCAGTCAGCATTTTGTAAAAAAAAAAAAAAAAAAAATGTGCTGAGATTATATAACTATGCAAAATCTGGAATGAAAAAAAGGAATCACAGTTTTTTTTTTTAACTGAAGTGTGTATAAAAACACCCACTTACGTATTTGGAAAATTCAACAGAGTGTGCTTTTCTTTCTAGCAGAAATAATTGACAAAATTTATAACATGGACCAGCCCAACGATCAAAATTGTGATAATTTTTAAGGATCTCCCCTAAAATAGAGGGCCACAGATTTGCCTCCAAAAATGAGATAATTCCTGTACCATTTATAACATTTTGGAGGGTACTGAAAGAAGGAAAAATTCCAAATTTAAGTTTCTACATTGTCTCAATACTATGTCTAAAAAATATAGCACATAAAGAAATTTTCAACTCAATTTAAGTAAAAATACATGTCGATTTATCAAATAAAATTTTAGTGAATTACATGTAGGAGCTTAAATAATCCTTAAATATTATGAAATATTGTCCAGTATTAGGAGATACAGCCATAGTCCCCTAGAACATATTAAGCATGTCAATAAAAACATAATCATAGAGATTGTTCCTCATATCTAATTTGTAATTATTATTTATAATGTCGATTGCTTCTGAAAATTTCCCATTATATTCATGGCCATTCACAATTTTCTCATTTATCATGCTTCTCTAGTTAAAGGACTCTGTGTGAAGTAAAGTGTATATTTTTGGTAAATGATCACAAGTTTTTCAAAATTATGCCTGTTATAGTTTTGTGCTGTCAATGTATATGAAGCAGTGTTGAGTCAGTACCACAGATAGTGTGAACTATAGAAAATAATGGGAGCTTGTTAGATATGCAAATAAGTCTTTTACTGCTATTTGCTTTATTATTTTTAATTCTGACTTGGTTTTATTTGTTCACCATTAATTTGTTTATAAAAGAACAAGCAATTATCTCAGTTATACTTTGACATTTATCTCTCTTCAATAATTACGATGTTGGTGACACACTCCTAGATAGATCATCATTAAATTAGAAAACAAAGATGACAGGTATCATCAATATATTATGCAGTGATTGTTTTAAATTTCTATTACGATTTAGGGATTGTCTGAGCATCTGTGATTCTGAACATGTTTAGGGTTCAAAACCACAACTGAAAAACCTAGCATTAAAAAAAAAAAAAAAAAAAAAAAAACTGATCCGATATGAGCAAGACGGCAGACCAAAAAGCACTAGGCCTCATTCTCCCCACATAAACATCAAGTTAGCAACTATAGACTGATTAAAACAGTTTGTGGGAGCTCTACAAAGCAGTTAAAGATCTACAGCAAGGAACAAAAGCCCAGTCAAGAAAAAGCCACATTCTAAAAAGAAATTTTGTGACACTCTTTAATGCTCTTCCCTTCCACTGCTCCCTACACAGTGAAGCATGGTCAAGAAGAAGTAGCCCAAATCCAGCTCTTTCCCTCATACGAAGGAAATGAATGGAACTTGTTTGTACCTTCTGGACTGTCTGTGGGCTACTTGAGGGACTCACTTCTGTCCTGCCTGGCTTGGAGATCAGCGAGAATGGCTACGTACATTGGATCTCAGGTTGGAAGCCCTGGAAAGCAGTGGTAGTTTCCACGGTAGATGAAAAATGTGTAGAACCACAGACATGCAGAACATGAGAGCAAGAAATTACAGGCAGAGGAACAGAGTAGAACACCTAGGGCCTCAAGAAAAAGCAGGGGTGAAACTTTTGTGGAAATTAAGACATTTAAAAACATCCATATATACAGGGGAGTTGGGGCGAAAGTGCACTCAGAAACTCAAGGAAGACAAATGCTGCATAAAGATCTGAGATGATTTTGAGCCTTCACACTACACTAATTAGCTACCATCTTCCTCTGCACAGAGCCAGTCTACAAAGACTCATAGAGGTGTCAATATTTTTAAATTCCCAATTTTCAACAGAAGATCACAGGAATAGAAAGAATCAAGGGAAAATGGTCCCCTCAAAGGATCAAAATAAATCTCTCGAAATCCACTGTAAAATAACAAAGCCTTCAAAATTACTACAGAAAACTTTAAAACGACTGTATGAAATATGCTCAAAGAACTAAAGGAAATCAGAAAAGTAAAAAATAAGTCAAATATGAATATCAATAAAACTATAGAAATTATTTTTTTAAAATTCTGGGTTGAAACATAACTGAATTGAAAAACGCCCTAGAGGGGTTCAACACGAGACTCAATCAGCAAAAAAATTGTCAGTGAAGACTGGTCATTTGAAATTATTAAGTATGAAGAACAAAAAGAAAAAAATAATAAAGAAAAGCAAACAGAAACTAAGGGACTTAATGGACACCATCCTGTGAATCAATATATACATTATAGGAATCCCAGAAAGAGAAGAAAGGGAGAAAGGGTCGGAAAGTTTATTTGAAGAAATAATGACTGAAACTTGTCAGATTTGAGTAAACACATGGGCATCAAAACACAAGAAGCACAAGTGAACTCCAACCAGAATAAACACAGAGACCCACAATCAAACTACCAAAAGCCAAAGACAAAAAGAGAATCTTGAAAGAATAAAGAGAAAAGTGACTCATTGCTTACAAGTATCTACAATAAGATTATCAGAGGACTTCTCAGCAGAAGCCTTATAGGCCAGAGGCAGTGAAATGATATACTGAAAGAAAAAAAAAAATCAATAAGTCTATGTCAAGCAAAACAATCCTGTGAAGAAGAGAAAGACATTAAGATATTACAGACAAACATAAGATGAGGAAGCTTACTATCATTAGACGTGTCCTACCCGAAATGCTAAAGGGACTCTTAGCTGAAATCAAAATGCTAGGCAGTAACCCTAGGCCATATGAAGATACAAACTTCTTCCCTACTGATAAATATGAGGACAAATATAAAAAACAGTATTATTGCAATTTTGGCTATTAACTTCACATTTTAGTCTTCCACAGGATTTAAAAAACAAAAACATTAAAAAAATTACAAGTTTAAGTTATGAGTACACAATAAAAAGATGTAATTTATAACATTAATAACATANTAAAAAAATTACAAGTTTAAGTTATGAGTACACAATAAAAAGATGTAATTTATAACATTAATAACATAGGAAGGATAGTGCTATAAAAGACTTTTTGTATTCAACTGATGTTATGTTGGTATTCATCTAAACTAGATTGTTAGAACTTTTAGATATAATATATGCTCACCATGATAACTATAAAAAATTCTTTTAAATTTACACAAAACGAAATGAGAAGGGGATCAAAACACTTCATACAAAAAGACCAACTAGACATAAATAAAGTACTAAAAAAGGAAACGAGGGAAAAAAATGCTATAGGGCATAGAAAAAACAAACAAAATGAAAATAGTAAGTCCTTCTCTGAGTAATTATTTTTTTTAACTTTTTAAAAAAGATTTTATTTATTTGACAGAGAGAGATCACAAGTAGGCAGAGAGGCAGGCANAAAAAAATGCTATAGGGCATAGAAAAAACAAACAAAATGAAAATAGTAAGTCCTTCTGAGTATTTTTTTTAACTTTTTTTAAAGATTTTATTTATTTATTTGACAGAGAGAGATCACAAGTAGGCAGAGAGGCAGGCAGAGAGAGGAGGAAGCCCTCAGCAGGGAGCCCAATGCGGGCCTCGATCCCAGGACCCTGAGATCATAACCTGAGCCAAAGGCTGAGGCTTTAACCCACTGAGTTACCCAGGCACCCCCGAGTAATTACTCTTAAAGTAAAAGAATCAAGTGCCCCAATCAAAAAAACAGATTGGCAAAATGGATAAAGGAGGGAACAAAAAGAACAGGACTTGAATATAAGCTGTTTACAAAAGACTCACTTTGGATCTAAGGACACACCTAAGAGGAAAGCAAAAGGATGGAAAAGATATTCCCTCCAAATAGTAACCAAAGACAGATGAAGGGAATTATAATAAATCAACGACTTGAACAGATATTTGCACATTCATGTTCACAGCCGCATACTTCCTAATAACCAGAAAGTGGAAGCAACCCAACTGTCCATCAGTGGATGAATGGGAAACTAAAATACGCTGTATATGTACAATACAGTATTTTTCATCCTTTAAGAGAAAGGAAATTCTGATACATACAACCACATGGGTGAACCCTCAAAACACTATGGTAAGTGAAACAAGCCAGTCACAAAAGGACAAATATTATGAGATTCCAGTCATTCCAATACTTAAAAATGTTACCTAGAACAGTCAAATTTGTAGAGACAGAAATGGGAATGCTGCCTACCTGGGGCTGGCCTAGGGGAGGCGGAAAAAAGGAGTTATTGTTTAGTGTATTCAGTTTAAGGAGACAAAAAAAGGTCTGGGGATGGGTAGTGGTAAAGGTTGCACAACAACATGCATATATTTACTATCAAAGAACTATACATTTAAAAATAATTAAAATGGGAAATTTTATGTTATATTTTGCCACAATTTAAAAAATGTAGATAACAGAATTCACAGAAGTAAAAGATATATATGAAATTACTTTAGAAACGTTTAGTGTCCAGTGAAAGAAAACCACGAGATTTCCCTGGAGGATTTATGAAGACCACTTGAAAGATGAAGGGGATCACTGAATTCCTGGTAAAGAAAATTCAGTATGGTAAATATGCTCATTTTTCTAGAGTAACAGAAAAATTTAAAATCATTCCAACAAAAGTCCTAACAGAACTCTGTGTTCTTAAACCAAGAAAATGATCTTAAAATTCATCTGGAAAAATTATATGAAAATAGAATTTTAAAACGAAGTAAAGACAGAAGCCAGATATTGAAAGGTAATCTAAAACTGTGCTAATGAAAAAAAATATGATGTTCATAAGAAAAACTTTAGAAACTAGAGTTCAAAGAAAAAAGATCCATGAACGCAAACATGTAGAATTATTTTGACATCCATTTTCTCATTATACCTTCTTTCTGTAAGGAAGGACACTTGGGGTTTCCCACAACACTCAAATGAGCTGCCTTCATGATCCTTATTGGTGCCAAATCAGACACATTTTCTATTTTCTTACATGACTTCTCAGCAGCATTCTCATCCATTAACCATTAAATCCTCCCAGGAAAATATTTTCTTGGTTCCTAAGATACCGTTTTGTTTGTTTGTTTGGTTGGTTGGTTCCTCCAATGCTAGCCACTTCTCCATTGCCTTTACTGATTTCTTCTGGGGCTTAGTTCGAAAACTGTGGAGTTCCCCAGCCCTTGGCCCTGACCTCCAGGCTTTCTAGTGATTGATAGAGTCCAATTCCACTTTTTACATCATTCAAAGTTTCTAGCAATTTTATATGTTAATGTTAAAAAGAGAATGCATGGACAAGCTATTTCAAAAGAAAAAAAATTGATCTGTAAGGAGACAGACTGCTCCAGGTCATCCCTGTATCCTTCAAGCGGCTTACTTTTCCTTCTGTAGAGAGAACACCTTTCTTATGTATCATAATTGGTTGTTAGTTACAGTCCTTACTGGTTCTTAAAATTGTCCATTAGAGTCATGCCGTTCACAGTTTGTCACTTTTTTCTATCATGCTGATGAGAACTCCATGGTAAGTGAAGTGCCTATTTTGATCAAAGGTTTTACATTTTTTAAACTTGGGATTCTTAGTAGGTTGCTTCTGTTGATCCATTTAGATAGTTTCTTAGCTCAGTGCAGTCCATGAACCAGCAGTCTGAAACTGACCTTTAGATGCTGCCGAGCAGTATCTGAAAGCTTGTTGGAAATAAAAATTATTCAGTCCCACCCCAGACCTTGTGAATCTCCATGGTCAGGGAAAGCCCAGTAATTTATTATAAAAAGGCTTCCAGATGATTCTGCTGTATGTTAAAGTTTGACAAACATTCCCCTAGGTCAGAGCTACTCATATAAAGGTGAGTGTCACCTCTGAGATTATAGGAACACAAATTATTCAGCCCTACCACAGACCTACTATGTTTCTATGGAAAGGCTGAGCAATTGCTATTTTAACAAACTCTCCGCGATTCCTGTGCATCTTTCCTTGGCACACTAAAGTGTGAGAACCTGAACCACAGAAATTAAGCTCTGGAGTGGTACAGTTCTGGAACTGCTAAAATAATGCATCTTGGCCTCAGAAGAATTTGGTGGAAGCATTATGACTTAGAGGCTTTGTAGCCAGTACATCAGGATTTCCATCTCCAATTACCTAATACTAGCCCTAGTACATACACAAAGGACCAAATTTACTATAATTATAGGCCCAACTAGTGGTGCCTGAGATAAAATGATCACTTTCATTGTCCTCCTCTGTATTTGTTATTTACCAAATCAAGTTTCAGTCTCAAATGAATTCTACCTTGTCAGAGACCATTTCATACTCATCTCTGTATCCTCAACACCCAGCACAGCACATAGTAAGTGGTCACAAAATATTTAGCTTGAAGCAGTATGCTCGGATTCCTGCTCTAAGAATTAAGAATAGGGTCTTTAATCTTGAGGAATTCATTCAGCCACATGGAGACTAGGAGCTGAACTTATCTTCATCTGAAATCTAAGGAGAAGAGATGTTCCAGCAGTGTAGCCATCAACTCATCTCAGGGGCTGTATGTCTGTGGTTCAAGAACATTAAAAGAATCTCAGTGATCTATAAAACTTGATCAATAGCCCTAAATTTCTTTTTTTTTTTAAGATTTTATTTATTTATTTGACACAGAGAGAGAGATTACAAGTAGGCAGAGAGGCAGGCAGAGAGAGAGAGACAAGGAGAGGAGGAAGCAGGCTCCCTGCTGAGCAGAGAGCCCGATGCGGGCCTCAATCCCAGGACGCTGAGATCATGACCTGAGCCGAAAGCAGAGGCTTTAACCCACTGAGCCACCCAGGCGCCCAATAGCCCTAAATTTCTATGGTTGATTACCCTGCATGAATTGCTAACGAGCCAGACAATACCATCTTTGAACCTAATTTCAGGAAATGAGAAGGTTCAGTCTTCCTAGGCTTTTAGTACTTTAGCCTCTTGCTTATGAGCAGGGAAGAACCTAGTCATTTCCCATTGTACTGCACTGCCCCATGCAATTTTTGGTACCCATATTTATGGAATATATGAATGCAACAAATTAAGAAATCATTTTGGCTTAATATTTAATCTTTACCTTTACCTTGAAGATCCTTTCAGAATTTCAATTCTTAATTTTCAGAACTCTTTTAAAACTAATTTTATATCAATGTGTGATATAAAACTAGAGATTACCTATGTCTTATGAGAAATATTCATTATTGAAGGATAGAAAATAGTAAACCAAATAGCCTGGTCTGCCCATGTTAGTAATTGTGTGATTTAAGGTGAAGCTTTCATTGCTGGTGCAGCCACTCTGGAAAACAGTAGGGAGGTTCCTCAAAAAGTTGAAAATAGAGTTACCCTATGACCCAGCAATTGCACTACTGGGTGCATGTCTGAAGGGGCATGTGCACCCCAATGTTTACAGTAGCACTGTCCACAATAGCCAAACTATGGAAAGAGCCCAGATATCCATCAACAGATGAATGGATAAAGAAGATGTGGTGTGTATATATATATACAGTGGAATACTATGCATCCATCAGAAGAAACAAAATCTTGCCATTTGCAACGACTTGGATGGAACTAGAGGGTATTATGCTAAGTGAAGTAAGTCAATCAGAGAAAGACAATTATCATATGATCTCTCTGATGTGAGGAATTTAGAAACAAGACAGAGGATCATAGGGGAAGGGAGGGAAAAATGAAACAAGATGAAACCAGAGAGAGAGACAAACCGTAAGAGACTCTGAATCTCAGGAAACAAACTTGAGGGCTGCTGGAAGGGATGGGGTGGCTGGGTGATGGACACTGGGGAGGGTATGTGCTATGGGGAGTGCTGTGAATTGTGTAAGCCCTATGATTCACAGACCTGTACCCCTGAAGCAAGTAATACATTGTATGTTAAGGGGGGAAAAAAAAAAGAAAGAAAGAAAGAAAGAAAAAGAAAAAAAAGGTAAAGCTTTAATTTTCTTAGGCATCGAACCAAAATAGCAGTGTATGCCCAAATAACACCACTGGGCACAGTCTGATGCATCAAACTTGTCACAAAATCCATTCCCACTTTCCTATCTACTAGGAGAGACACAGCCCCACTTTGTTCACATAGAAAAGAGAGATGATATTATAAACTTGTATATATTTTTGAGCCTTCCAAAATATAATGCCAGTAAAAGCTGTTCATAAACTGTTTAGTATGCATAAACTTAAGTGTTGTAACCATGTCTCTCAAATTTGAATAATAAAAAAAATTAAATGCAATTGTTCATGAGTATTAACTGTGAGTCAGGAAAAGTAGGTCCTTTGAAACAGACAGTTTGAAGACTTTTGTAAAGCCTGAATAAACACATGCGTTTATGAAACATAAGTATGACCTCAGCCTGTTGCTAAGGCAGATGTCAATTTATACTGGATGAAAGATAGAAGGGTGGAAGAAAGGAAGAACGAAGAAAAAGAAAGGGAGAAGGAAGAAAGGATGAGAGGAAGGACTCCAGATAAGCTAACTAATTCAAAATAAGTGACAATCTCTTTGGGAAGGGCAATAGTTTATTCAACATCAGGGGAGAAAAAAAATAGTAAAAAATTCAATATTGTAGTGTTAGATGCTGCAGGCAATAGGATTCCAGAAAAGAGAGAGCTCTCTGGTGATGCTAATGCTAGGTATGCCAGAGACCCAATCTATGCTGACTCTTCTGTAGTTAAAGATGACTTTGATCAAAAAGAACTTAAGTGAGAAAGACAGAAGAATGTCACATTTCCCCCCCAACCTGAGGAAAACCTCATTCCTAGTTACCGCTTTGAGTTGAACAAGGTATGTTTCATTTGCTGCCTTTTCTGAGGCTTAAAGGTTACAGGTCAGTAGCCAAATAGGATTCCAAACAAAGGTTAAGAAAAATAGTAAAGCCATTGGCAAAATATGAGTGCTTGAAAAGAACCAATGTAGCTCCAGTGGAGCTAAACTCAAAGCCAGCACTATTAATGTGCTCTTCAAACATGGCTGACCTTTAGATGCTACTGAGCATCTGGGGGAACATTTGGCACTTCACTAGATCCCCTTATGTTGACTAACTGCACTTGTACACCAGCATGTCCCAAGCCAAAAAGCTTCCCGGTAAGTCGGCACTGGGTCTGATCTGGAAAGCCCTCTCTTCAGGAGCAAGCGCCTTTTCTCAGTAAGACTTGCCAGAGGAAAAGCTGGTGGCTAGGCAGGATTCACCTCTTTCAGTAGGAAAACCTTAGGGTTTTTCAGGAGTCAAAACCGATATTAAATTGAAATAGTCACATGTAGTAGAGCTCAAACTTAATTTTCTGACAAATTTACTGAGCATCTATTACATATGAACTCTGAAAAAATAAAACAGAATAAACTTTGAAAAGTAAAATTTTCACTGTAAAACTTTCCAATTCTGCCTTTTAAATAGTAGGAATGGAAATATAGCCACTGTTTTTTAACATTTAAAGCCAGTATGTGTGTCAAAAACAGCATGTGTGTAGGAGAAAATCTAATTTCCTCTTCACATACAGAAATTTAATATCATAAAGAGGCAGCTATAGCTAAGACATCAATTATACAACCTTTTCTTCAAGAGAAAAAAAAAGCAGAAATTAATGAAATGGGGCAGAACAGGAACTAAATGTGCTTTTAATTATTTTTATCGTTTTTGCCATTAAAATGTTAATAAGTATCATATAGGTATTTAAGAGGGAAAGAAATAACAAATTATATTTCCACTGTGGTAATTAATATTCCTATGCTCCTTTTAATTGGAAATGTTAAGGATATGTGTGAACTTCTTTACCACTCTGTGTTATCACCAATTCTAAGACATATATTATATATACACACTATTCAATGAAGAAAAAGAAATTAACAGAGATTTGGGCTTTTTATTTAAATCTGCAATAAAGTAGTATTCTAGCTATTTTTCAGAAACCTTATGGACCAGGAACAATTAAATAAACCCAAGGTGAGTTATACTTTACCTGCATAAGTATGCATCATGCATTATTTGTGCTCTGCTTAAAAGTGGACTTCTCTGGCTGAAATTTTTGTATGGGTGAGTAAGGCAATTACTTGCCTCAAAGCCAGTCACTGTTTCTATTCATCTGTGGAAGACAGTCTTCTTTTTCTCTAGTCTTTGTGAATACAGTAGCCAGTATCTGCAGCAGTCTTCAGAATGTCCCATCAGTACTGCTAGTTCGAAACACACCATCCCCCAAGCACTTTCAAAAGAGGTGTGCTCTCAAGGCTCATTTTGCCAGAATTATTAGATTATGGGTAGTTTAAAATGACCTTATAATTTTATTTTATTTTATTTTACAGGTCTTATATTTTCATTCTCCAAGAGAAGAGAATAAAATTCTTTCAACCTTATGTCTGAGTTGGGGAGAAGGAGAAGCTTACCAACATGAAACTAGCCATTTTTCATTTCATTAAGTCTTTCAGAAGAGATTTGAGAAGATAACTTCAAACTTTTCGAAGAAGAAAGGCTATAAATACTATTTTGGAAGCTCCCCGGAAAGAGCAAAAACAAAGGGGAGGGGGCAGAGAGGAAGAGATAGAGCAAAAGAAAACAATCTCTTCCAGATGCAAATTTATAAAACGTAATCCAAAAAAAAAAACAAAAAAAAAACCCAAAATCTATCTATTAGCAAAGAACACCATGTAAGTTGAATCTTACTTCTTTCGTTCACTGTGTCCATAGTGTTAACAGAGTCTGATACATAGCAGGATCTCAGTGTATATTTGGTAAACAAATGAATCTCTAAGACCAGAAGCATCCCTTCTTCATAAGTCACCCTCCTAGTCAATGCGTACATACCATAGCACAATGGCCTTTTGGGCCTTTCCAGAATGATTCAATGATGCCCCAAGACTGCACGAGGCACCCTCCCCAGTTGATTCGTGACACCTTGGCTCTATCCCCATGGTAGCTCTTATCAAATTGCATCTGATTGTTCACTTTTATATGTCTCCTCCACTAGACTGTACCTTTAATCAATAAATATTTACTAAACTGGGTGGGAATGAGTAGCATAGACTACACTCTAATAGTGAGATTCAGTGTCTTTCTTTTCAGGAAAGATCTATTTTCTCATTTCCCCCAGCTTTATTGAGCTATAACTGATGTATAGCTATTGTGCAGGAGTAAGACATATAGAGTGATGATGTGATGATGTGAACTCGTAAACTGGGAAACAACTGACACAGGTGGATTAACACTTCCATCATCTCACGTAACTGCTGTAATAACTGTATTAACTAATTAGCATAATATATATTAATATAGCATATATTAATATAATACATAATAAAATATAATAAAGTAAATTAACATAACTGTATTAGTAACTAATATGTAATAAGCATATTAGTTAACTAATAACTCAATAACTGCCATAATTGCCTTTTTTTGTGGGGATAACATTAGCAATCTACGGGCTCAGAAACTTCCACATATATAACAGGGTATTGTTAACTAGTTTATTCATCTTTTAACTGGAAATCTGAACCCTTAGCCATCATCACCCCATTTCCCCATTCCTCAGCCCCTGGCAACCACCATTCTGTTTCTGAGTGTGGCTTTTTTAGATTCCACATGAAAATGAAGTCATACAGTATTTGTCTTTCTCTGACTTTTCCCACTTAATATAATGCCCTCAAAGTTCATCCGTGTTGTCACAAAGAGGAAGAGTTCCTTCTTTGTTACAGCTGAATAATATTTCATTGTGTGTACACTTGTATGTATGTACGTAAAAATATGTACATACATCACATCTTTATCTGTTCATATGCAGACATTCACTTAGTTTATTCCCATATCTCATCCATTGTAAATAACACATCAATGAACATGAGAGTAAAGATATCTCTTTGAGTTCCTGATTTCATTTCCCTTAGATATATACCCAGAAGTTGAATTGTTGCATCACATGGTAGTTTTATTTTTAATTTTTGAGGAACTTGCATGTGGTTTTCCACAGTGTTTCTCCACATCCTCACCGACACATGTTAACCCTTGTCTTTTTGATAACAGCCATTCTAAGAGGTGGGAAGTGATATCTCACTGGGGGTTTGATTTGCAGTTGCCTGATGATTAGTGATGCTGAGCATTATAATTTTTTCTAAGATTTTATGTATTTATTTGACAGAAAGAGAGACAAGAGGACAAGCAGAGGGAGTGAGAGAGGGAGAAGCAGGCTCCCTGCTAAGCAGGGAGCCCCATGCAAGGCTCCAACCCAGGGTCCTGGGATCATGACCTGAGCTGAAGGCAGAGGCTTAACCGACTAAGCCATCCAGGTGCCCCTTTTCTCCTTTTTAAAAATCATTTCTGGGGCGCCTGGGTGGCTCAGTGGGTTAAAGCCTCTGCCTTCGGCTCAGGTCATGATCTCAGGGTCCTGGGATCGAGGCCCGCATCGGGCT
>LNAC01000627.1:512947-557620 GCA_002007465.1 Ailurus styani
CTCAACCATGTACTAGCTGTGTGACCTTTAACAAGTTACTATCTGGGCGCCTGGGTGGCTCAGTGGGTTAAAGCCTCTGCCTTCGGCTCAGGTCATGATCTCAGGGTCCTGGGGTTGAGGCCCGCATTGGGCTCCCTGCTCAGCGGGGAGCCTGCTTCCCCCCCCCCCCGCCTGCCTGCCTCTCAGCCTACTTGTGATCTCTCTCCCTCTGTGAAATAAATAAATAAAATCTTTAAATAAATAAATAAATAAAAATCATTTCTGAATCCCCACTCCACCTCTCTCCCCACATTGGATGCATTACTTTAATACTGCTGTATGTATTAAATTCCAGAGTTTCTGAACAGCTGAACATTTCCCTTTATTCTTTCCTTATCAGAAGCTTGTCTGCACCGCACGGTGGTGCAGCAATGAATTGGGGGAATAAAAGGAAGAAACGCATTCTTAGAGTTGAATCATAAGAAACAGAACTGGGCCCTGTCCACAGAGAAAGCTACCCTCTGTGTTCTGATGACTGCATCTGGAAAAGCTGCGTAGTCAATGCCAGCAGTACACTCCTGGTTCTTGACCATTCTGATCCCTCAAACACATAAATTCCCATTGAAGACATGAATATATAAGGAAATGTTGGGCTCTATTAACTATTGTAATCGTCAAACAGATTTTCTACATTCTAATCCCACATTCACCAAGTAACTTCTGGATGTTCATGTAGCTTCCTTGAAATGCGTGCTAATCCTGCAGGCTACAAGGCCATTTTCCTTTTCTCTCTCCATTTATGACTTAGCACTATGGTTTATTTGCCAGTCTGTGCCATTGGTTAATGTGAATAGGCACTCAAGAAATGGATCTAGTTAGTGTGATTATAAACATATCAAAGGATCTGTGCCTTAAACTTGAGTGACAGATCTTGTACCTAGGTGAATCCACAAAAATAAATGGCATGCTGTGAGAAATATGGCGAGATGACTTTGCCAGGGGGTAGTCCAAACTTGACAATAACCTGTCTTTCATACTTTCACAGTAGACATATTTCCAGGAATTAGTCACCATCCCCATTAGCATACTTAGCAACAGCACATAATGCTCAGATCCTTAGAATTAAATGCCTCAATTTGATACCTCCATATTTAGTAGCTGTAAGAAACAATTTTGGGGAAACAACAATAAATATATTATACCTGTGATCCACTAAGGCTATGCTCCCCGGATTTGGACACACACCACTTTGGATGACATAGCAGCATGCAAGGAACTGGCAAGCTACAGAATAAATTCAAAGTCCTTTCACAGAGAATCCAGTCTGCCTAAACACCTGATGTGTGGAAGTGTTCTAATTAATAAGTTAATATATGGTATTTTCAAGCAAGCATAGGTTCAGAATGGAGTAGTGAGCAAAAGCCACATGGTATGTTTTAAAGACAAATCATTTAGATCCCAAAGAATTTTCAAGAAGCAGTTTTTCCCTATGTTTATTGCTACATTATTTACAGTAGCCAGGATATGGAAGCACCCCAAATTGCCATCATAGTTAAATAAAGAAGTTATGGTATATGAATACAATGGAATATTATTCAGGCACTAAAAAAAAAAAGAGATCCTGCCATTTGTGACAATGTGGATAGCCCTAAAAGGTATTATGTGGAGTGAAATAAGTCATATTGAGATAGACAAATACCATATGATTTCACTTATACATGAAATCTAAGAAAACAAACCAATAAACAAAAAGTAGAAAAAGACTTTTAAAGACAGAGAACTGCTGGTTACCAGAGGGGAGGAGGGTAGAAGGATGGGCAAAATGGGTGAAAGGGAGTGAGAGGTGCAGGCTTCCACTTATGGAATACATAAGTCCCAGGGATGAAAAGTCTTAGCATATAGAATGTAATCAATAGATCTGTAATGTCATATGGTAACAGATTGTAGGTACACTTTGAGCAGAGCATTAGGTATGGACTCATCAAATCACTATTGTGTCCATCTGAAACTAGTGTAACTGTCAAATATACTCCAGCTAAAAAAAAAACTGTAGTGGTTTTTTTTGAGTTTCTAGGCTTTCTTGTTACTATTTAACAGCAAAGTATAAAGAATGCTGCTCTAAAATCAAAAGAACTTAAACTGTGCATTAAGATAAAATATAAATACATATAGATAATATAACTGTTCTATATGAATATATATTATATATATTATATATATGTATATAAAAACAAATGTAATTTAGTTTTACACATAAATGAAATTTATATACAGAAGGTGTTACCAGGAGTGATTCATTTCTATGAAGGTAAAATTTAGATTCATAAAGGCTTACATAGCACTAAAGAAAATTAGATGAGTAACTGGACACAATGAAGGACTGGGTATACATACGACATTGTTTAAATGGAATAAAGATTTTTCTCCAGAAATATTTTACAACAGAACCTGGTGTTACCTGTCCTGGATGGTTAAAGGAAAATTATAGAAGGAAGCAAATGTTTGACTTATAATACTTCCAGTTATAGATTTTTTTTATTATGTAAACTTACGGAATAGGCAATGAATTTCCTCAGTCTTAAGCTTGGGAACACGAGGTCTACATCATGTAATGGATTTTTAGGCGTGCACAGCGGCACAGTGCTATAGATACATCAAGTCCAGTCACTATCAAGGTCTCACTCTTGATGAATGTATTGAAAAGTAATGAGTCTACGATGAAGATCTGGTCAGTGACCATTTCGTTGTCATAAAAGATCAGTTCTGACATTCCCATGCCTATGTAACTCACAAAAGTTTCCAACTAATAGTCAATTTCATTTTATGGATAAATGGGTTTAGGAGTCAACACATCCCTCATTTACATAAAGATAGTGATAGAAAACTATGTGAATAAATAAAATATATTGACACAGTAGCTGTATAAATTATTCAGGAAGACAAGTATTATGATATCAGTATATAGCAGGACTGTGCCTCATCTAGTATTTAAAGACAAAAAACAAAACACACCATTAATTTACCAGCTATTGGAAATTTGTGGTGAGTAAAATTCAATATGTTATGTTGGTCAGTAAAGCTTAAAGTCAGGATTTTTATGTCCTCAGATTTAATAACATTTTACTAATGGCCTTGAATATTTAGTCTGGGGAAGATTTAAAAAGTGATATGTGATGAAGAAACAGAGCCTTATCTGTGGTCATGTAACAACTTTAGCCTTTGCCTTGTGGATTAGAAGTGGGAAGATGGGCAGATAAGCAGCGATTTACCCTGTCTCAGAGACTGTAAAGTTCATTTGCCTTATCTTTACCTTTTTTAAGGGGAGAAAGCAGCTCTTTGCTGACCAGAAAGAAGAAGCTCCCCAACAAGGGGTAACAGGAGTGTTAAGGAAATCAGAGGCAAGCTTATTATATGTGCGTGATTACTGATATGTCATGATTTAAAAAGCAAAAGGAAGTATCTTTCCCCAAAACATATAATGTACCACCTTAAAGAGATTTTAACAAATCCAGTGTCAGTGCTATCTTTTGGGTTGAGACAATAATCTCCAGGTAAAGGCTCTTTTCAACTTTATTCTCATCCCTACTCTATTCCAGGTTCAAAATACACACATCGGTCTGTAGTCTCAAATGGTTTAATAAGATTGGAGCCAATGCTCACATAGAGGTTCTGTATGCCCAGAAGCAGGGAGCCTCAGTATTAAATAGTTCTACTGCACATCTGATTTGCAATAGATCACAAATTAAGGAAATTTTCTGCCAAACATTTGTATGCTATAATTTCTTTTGTATCAAAAGCATATCTAAACTAGATCTTTTTGATCAAACACAGTTCATCTAGTCTAGGATTCCTATAAGTTTGGAACACTGGGGATTTCACATTTATATAATCATGACTATCAAAATGTTTTTTAAAAATAATTTCATTTTTAATTATCACTACCTGAATAGGCATTAGTGATTTTCTTACCCTTGTCTCAGGCAGCTTTACTTATTTCCCCAAACATTTTATTATGGAAAAAAAATGTATTATGAAAATTGTTAAGCATATAGAAAAGTTGAGAAAAGTGCATAGTGAACGACCAGGTACTCAACAGCTATGTTCCAAAATTATTATTTTGTTGTACATAGCATTAACTTTCTTTTGGGGGGGGTAAAATTTACATAGAGTTAAATGTACAAAACTCGAACAAATCAGGTATTTTGTTACTTGCCATTTGCCTTGATATTTTCCTCTTTCAAATTTTAGTAAAACTTCCACAGGCTCCTACCCCTTCTCCATTTTCTGAGACATTGGGACTTGGTGAATCCATTGTTCTATTTATCAATTTAATAATTTCATGAATGATGACTCTATAGACCTGTATTTTCTGCCCTTCCAGAATGAGGAAATCCGATTATTACAACTGTCATCAGTTCTTCTAGATCACAAATATGTACTTGAATCTGTACTCCTCTTTCAGTAAGATGTCATCCCTCTCTCACAAAGTGGTCTTGTGAAAGAAGCAGAGGATTTAAATATGATAGGCTTCTACTGTACATCTGGTTCATAACATGTCAGTGTTCTATGACGGAAGGAAATTTCCTGACAGAAATTTGTACACTCCCTTTGCTATCGAAAGCATATAAAAATTGGCTTTCTCAGTCATCTTATTCATTTTTAATGGGAAGTCAAAACAACAGCAAAATGATCATTCAAAATAAGTTTCTATAGAGAAGATTGTAACAATAAACTTCATTTCCTCTTTCTTTTATCAACTCCCTCAAGCCCTAATTTGCACCCTTCCCTCCCTCTTCACATGCACCCTCTTTTCCTAAGCCTTATTCCAGTTACTATTGTCAGGAATGAGTCATTACTGGTTTAATTCTCTGTCCTCTGCTTATATTTTTTAAACTTGACAGGCCACCTGACACAGGAAAATAAATCACGTTTTAAAATTTCAAAGGGAAAAGATGTGACTCCACATGTATACATTAAAAAGAAATTTAGTTAAATGCTTCTAAATTTACACTTATGATAACATCAGCATTTTCCAGGACTTTAGGATTAAATCCTTCCTTAAAGTTTCTTATTTTAAGGCAGAAATATTAGCACAAAAACTGCATCAGCCAAAATCTCTCCAAATGTTATGAAAAGGCATTGCTGTGTAAACTTTAATGATGTTTGCATACCAGTATTAGGACTCTTAATAACTCGTTCTCAGAGTATTTTATTATAAAAATAAAACACTAGGGCTGTTTCCTCCTGCAGTAATGAAAAAGAGTAAAGACAAATAAGTAGAGCAAAGACTATGATTTAAACTTAACAGTTTATTAGCTAATGGTAAAGTTTCCTTAAATAATATATAGAAACATCACTACAGCATACATAAAAATTAACATACATATACGTTAACCTATGGAAGGAAAATAAAGGCAATGAGGAAACAACAGATAGAGAAAATGCTTCATTAACTACAATATATCATTACTTTATTCCCACTAATACTGCAATCACAAATTGCAAGCATGACTACAGGGCAAAAGGAAGCAGCTATAATGTAATTACACATGAAAGCAAACCCAAATTGTTCTTGAATTTGTGGCAACTGTGGCCCTAGGTATAAGACTGAGACAATAGAGAGCGGGTCTTCTCTTTTTCCATTCCAGCAAAAAGAGAAAGCCAGAAAAGAGGACTGACCGATTTAACAATGCTCTTTGCTTGCTGAGATCAATCGATCTTTAATCCACCAGGTAGGATTGCTTACATGCTTGAAATGAAAAGTGTTTCATCTGACGATGGGATGCCTTTCCTCATTGGAGTTCTATGTAGAAAGGTCACCAGTATGACTTGCACACATCCCGAAGTGTTAATACATACTGCAAGAAATTTCAAAAGAAGTCTGCGCATATCATGTTCCCTCCTGCTACTCCCTCCCATTTACTCCCTGTTACATGCTCATTATCACGTGCATTTAGATACATGGCGAGTTACCTCACTTTCCGATATTAGAGTCAATGTATCTTTTAGCTGATGGAAGAGCAGATACTAATTCTCTTTTTAAAGACAATCGGCACAATAGTGACTTAATAGGTGATACAGGAGTGAGCTGCAGTTATGGACTTAGGTCTCACGGGGGAAAGACATAGATCTTGTGCCTGCTCTGCCACTTGGCTAAATTTGTGAGAAAATTCCTGAAACCTTAGTTTCCTCATCCACAGAATTCATAAGGGTTTAAAGTGAGACAATGCGTTTTAAAGCCCTTAGCACAGAGCAAGGCATGCTGTGGATAGCCAGTCAATGTTTGGCTATTACGATAATTAGTTACAAACCCGCACTTCCAATGTTAAAACACATCGGATAAACAATACCGTTGAGAAGCTGAGAATTTCATGGACAATGGTTGCAGCTTCCGGAGAATATGTCTTAGGAGAAAGAAAAATAGAGGGAAATAATCTAGAGGATGAAGGAAAAATTAATCTAATGCTGACTTAAATCCCTTTACTCTGCTCCTCCTACTGGGGGCCTCCTCCCCTGTGTAGGACCTTGGCACAGGTTTATAATGGGCACGTTGTAACTCGTTGGTTCCTTCTTTCCTCCATCTATTTCAGAAACATCTCATTTTCCCATAGCAACACTGCAACATAATTTATCTTTTTTTTTTAAAGATTTTATTTATTCATTTGACACAGAGAGAGAGATTACAAATAGGCAGAGAGGCAGGCAGAGGGACAGGAGGAAGCAGGCTTCCCTGCTGAGCAGAGAGCCCGATGCGGGCCTCGATCCCAGGACCCTGGGATCATGACCTGAGCCGAGCCCACTGAGCCACCCAGGCGCCCCATAATTTATCTTTTAACAAATAACAATAACAAATGTATTGACTGTTTTCTTCCCCCCTGAGCTAAAGGCTACTTTTGTCCTGTTTTACCATAAATGCTTAACAAATGTGCTTCACAGGTAATATTGTGTGCCATTAATTAAAAGTGCAGGAAAAATTACTTGGTGCCTAAAGATCTGACGGGTTAGAGTATGAGGTCATCTTTTGACCTAGCAAGGCCACTCAGGGATTACAAACAAAAATTTAATAGGGCTTTTGAGAGAGAATGCATTATTTAAACTGCTGGGAATTTTCTGTTCAATTGGTTTAAGAGAAATACAACCAGGTTAAACAAATCAGAATGTTACAGAGACGAGGCATACTGTGAAAGTAATTTGCCTTTGTCACCAAAAATTAGTAGGGTATGTCATTAACAGCTATGATTACACAGAAACTACACAGAATTTTTCAGCACAGTGATGTAGCTTCTCTTTCTGTGACTTCTTAGAATGACTTAAGACTTTGATATTGTGGAGAAAGTTGATAGTTATTTTGTTTGTAATTAAGAAACAATCACGACCCAGTAACATACATATACACACTCAGGGGAACATATTTTTAGTGATGGTCTAATTAATGAGAAATCCATGCTAGTTATCCGCCCCTAGTTTTAAGTGCTAAGTAACAGCACCATGAGGCGGAGTTTAAACACTAAGTTTAGCCAATCATCACCGCCTCTGATAAAGTTGTATCGGGTACTTCACACCTAAGATAAACAAACAATTATAAAGACTGACTACCTATTATTTGGACTTAAGAACTCCACAAATACAAAACGATAAATAATAAACACAGTTAAAATAACTAGCATGAAGAGAGTCAGCCCACAAACACCTTCAGTAGATACCACTTCTTAGCTGCTAGGATGTCAATAAAATTATCCATCCAAAAATGTAACGATCTACTTCACACAGTTTTTCATTGACTAATTCCAACCTGATTATGAATTAAAGTTTAAATTATTAAGATGGCAATATTATTATTGTATGGATCAAAAAGATGACTTCTAATATTATAATTGAGTAATCTGCATCATTCGAGGCAACTCAAGGATATAGAAAGCTATACCACTATCTTTGCTCTGGAGAAGAGGCCAGGGCAGGAAATGATAATAGAATAGGAAACAGTGAGCTAGTAACAAGGCTGAGAGAAAAACCGTGGCCAGGTTATAGAATCCAATCTAAGAGAGGCATGTGAATGGGGCTCATTAGAAGTTAAGAAATACTCAAATGTCCAAACTAGACTATAATACACTTATAGGTATGATCCTTACCCAAACATGTCAGAACGAGAAAGGGCAAAGAGTGTCCATATTTAAAGACTGAGTCAAGACTCTGCTGCTCAAAGTGGGAAATGGGGCACAAGGTAGAAATAGTATTTTGCTCAAGAGATGTAAACCCCCCAAATCTCAAAATATGCATGCTGTCTGAGACAATAGCTTAAAAGTGGGTGTTACCTTCTATCCCCAAACATAAGTATCTACTTTCTCTTTGATATTTAAGTAGGCTCTGGCACATTTTAAGGAAAGTTAGCTGGTAGAATTCTACAGTTGCAGGTAAGGGTTACCTCTGGACAAGATCCTCTAAGGAGCAAACCCCTCTGCTCTAAACACCAAATGAAAGAATTCGACTTTTAAAAGGCTCTATTCTAAAGGTTTATTTTTGGTGAGACACTATAAATATAAAATGCAGTTGGAATGGAATTCAGGGGGAAAAGGTTTCATGAGTTTTTATTTTATTTTCAGAAGACCAAGAGTGACTATTATGCACAGAAAAGTATTAATACTAGCCATTCAGATATTAGAAAAATTTAAAATTGTCTCTATTTACAGATGACATGATTGTCTATAGAAAAATAATCCCAGTGAACACAGATTAAAAAATCCTGTAACTATTAGTATGTTTAGCAAGGTCATATGATACTGACTAGATAAAAATCAATTGTATGAGTGTGTGTGTATAATATATATTTTTATACATATTTAATGTTTAAAAATTGCCATTTACAACAACATCCAAAATGAAGTTCTTAATGATAATATTTAATGAATGTTCAAGACTTGTTAACTGAAAGCTGCTGTTCATTCAGAGAAATTAATAGAAACCAAAATAAATGAGATATATACCATTTTATCAGTTGGGGAAGTTCAACATTATTAAGATATCATTTCTAGCCATATTGGCCTACAGATTCAATGCATCTGGTAGTCATCAGACTACCAGCAAGTTTGTTGTTATAGAAACTGACAAGCAGGTTCTAAAATTTATGTTTAAATGCAAAGAATGTAGATAGTCTTTGAAAAAAGCAAAACTGGGGGACTTGCACTACCTTATTTCGAGACCTTCTGTAAGAACTAAACCAATCAAGACAGTATGGTTTGGGGGTCAAGATAAATACATAGATGAATGGAACAGACTGTAGTGCAGAGCATGCATTGCACACGCTCGCATGCGTACACACACACACATACACACACACACGGTCAACTGATACTCAAAAGAAGTGACAAGGTAATTCAATGGAGAAAAGATAGTCTTTAACACATGATGCTGGAATACTTGACTATCCATATGTAAAATAATGATCTATAATCATGACCTTATACCATATAAAAATATTAACTTAGGAGGTATAGACTTAAAGATTAGAGCTACTATAGAAGTTTTAGAAGAAAATACAATCTTTGAATGATGGAAATGCTTTGTAAGTGATATGATTATGTTATATCAGATACATTAATGAAAACAGTTTATTTAAAATTAGTGAATTTTGTTGTAAATAAATATCATAAAGCTAACTATACCTGTATCATGCAATTATGTTTCATGTGTATTTATCTTTTTTTTTTTCATGTGTATTTATCTTCTTAAACTTGCTTACTAGAGTATATGTTACAAGTTGTCAGGGCTCATATCTCTTTTTTAATAAATATTAAGGTTATTAAACAACCTCCCTGCCCCCAACTCAAAGAATATACTATAAATAATCACACTTTATAAGTAGAATAGCAACAACAATATTAATTTTAAAGTACATATATAAAAATCAATGCTAAACATGAAGATTACTCCTGGGTTAGTATTCTAGAATTCCTAAAATGTCATCTAATCCTGTAAACATCGCAGTGTTTTTGAATATTTTTATTGTGGACACACCCTACTCTTCTAATTGTAAAGCATAGCAAAATTTTCCCACATTCAAGTTTATAATGTTTTAAGATACTTTTTGCAGAATATTGGTCAAGTGTATTTATATCCTATGGCTCATACTGCTTGACTAAAGCATTTATTAATTCACTAATATTTATTGAGGAACTTTGCTAGGCACTGAAAAATATATTAATAACAATGTCATAATAATTAAAACAACCAAAATTGTGAGATCCTGTGCACTTTTTGAAAATAAGAAGCTATACTTAATCCTGCAAGTACATCCTATTTCTAGTGGGCTTCATGTGATTTTACCAAGCTCTAGTGAGTATTCCTTTTCAAACCAGCATCAATCATGCAGCACGGCATCTATTAGCAAATGAGCTCCACTGAGGAAGAAGCATCCTTTTCTATGAAGTGTTCATGTTTTGGTGTCTCAGATACAATTACTCTATGGGAATTGCCTCACTTCTCTAACTAGTAGAAACAAACAAAAACCTCACTGAAACACACACACTTGCACAAGCCTTATCTCTGCTCTGAAATGGAAAACCAAAGTTTTACCTGGTTCTCAAATGGAATCAGGAGTTGGCTCCTTAAGGCACCTACGCCTAGTTTCTACTAAAACAACGCAAGAATTCTACTTTATCCTAAGAGTGAATATTAACAGAGGATTGAAGCTTAGGGAATGTAGTGGAAATCTGTTTAGAAGCAGCTAGATAAAAAGAGGAAAATTAAACCTCTTTTTCACGGTCTAGCTGCCAAAAAAAAAGTAAACACAAAAGGTATGCAGAATATTGTTCACGAGCACCAAATCCCAGTTTCATCTCCACAGACAAATCTTTGCACACTTTTATGGACAAATATATGAAATATGTATTTAAGTGATAGCTTTTGTGGGGGAGAGGGTAAAATTCTCATGTTCAAGCAAGTATAAAAGAAATCTGATGAGAACAAAGATAGAAAGTTAGCATAGACATGGATTTAGAATATCCAAGGCATATCCTCATATGACCTTCCTACATAACCAAGAATAAAATAGCCAGCAATTCTCTCTCACAAATCTCAGAGGTAGAATATCTGTAATAGAACACAATGAGTGGAGAAAATGAAGAATCTTTCAAACCTTGTAACAGAGGCTAATTGTCCAAGACGTGTTTACTAAAGAACTAGTTCAACACATGTGGAATATCTAATAACAAATATGGAATTTTTCTTTACAGTGGGTTATTTTCCCAGTGCAAACTGTTTCATGAGTGACTAATTACCATGATGTTGTTCATATGGGTGAAATCATGAAGGGTGATCAGTGAACCATTAAACTGATATGTACTTATTGTTTATAGAGCATGTCTCGAGTTGTCACAATTCTCCTGAGAAAAGCCTGAACTCAGGGGCGCCTGGGTGGCTCAGTGGGTTAAGCCTCTGCTTTCTGCTCAGGTCATGATCTCAGGGTCCTGGGATCGAGCCCCGCATCGGGCTCTCTGCTCAGCGGAGTGCCTGCTTCCCCCATCCCTCCCTCTGCCTGCGTATCTGCCTACTTGTGATCTCTCTCTCTCTGTCAAATAAATAAATAAAAATCCTAAAAAAAAAAAAGCCTGAATTCTTAAGTCTTAGATTCCAAACTTTCAGACTATAATTTTATTTTAAATAAAATATCTTTCTATATTTTTATCAATATTTTTACCTGCATACCTGAGGGTAGAAGACACGGATTTTAAGTTTTCATCCATCTCTTAGCAAAATAGTAATGAAGTTTCCATTATTAGTTACTAGTTCTAAGGCTACTAATGCCAATTTTCACATGGGATTGCTGATCCTAATGACACATTTTTTACCACACCGAGTTTTTCTTTTTCTTTAAAAATCATACAATCCCAAACTCAAGAACCTACCCTACTATTCACTCTTCTATCACTCATTCAACCAACACCTGTTCAGCTCTATTAGGGCAAGCAACTCGCTACCATTGGACATAAAGTTATAGGAAAGACACAATGAGTGCCTCCAAAAAGCTTGATGTTCCAATAATCCAAAAGAATGCCAGCCCAATAGCTAGTTTGTGCTCACAAGACTGTATTAAATGGAAATCAACATGTGCTTTTTTTTTTTATTTGAGGAAATCTTGCTACCTAAAGGAAATGTCTGTTGCAGTATTCATTCGAGCACTAGCTTCTTATCCTTTGGAGATCACTAGTAAGTAGAATACAGGCAGCTAATGACCCACACTCCATGATGTGAGTAGCACTCTTCTAAATGAAGCTCTCTTTCTCTCCTCCTCCTTCTCCTTCTTCATTTACTTTCAGGCTCCTCATTCCACAAAGTGAGTACAGGCTAGTGAATGTAGTTTTCTAAAGTTAGAGATCCATAGAGACTGTCTTCATGGTAGTTTCCTGTGTTTGTCTCAAATTCTCACATGAGAGAGTATCTGTCAGCCTACCAAGGGTGAAATGTCTAATCTAATCAATCACGGCCATGGGTCAGTCGCATGGTGCAATCATGGGTTCTGACAGTATTCGTTGAAACATAAACGCTTTTAATTCTGGTGTCATCCAGCTTACCCATTTTCTCGTTATTGCTGGGACTACTGTGGTCAAATCTAAGAAATCACTGTGTAACCCAATATAACAAAGATTGACTCCTGTATTTTCTTATAAGGGTTTTCTAGTTTCATCATGGTAATGGCAGCATGACTCTGTAAAATGATGAAATGTAACTGCATGCTTTAACCTGGTTAACTGTATAGTATGGAAGCTATCTCTAGGCTGTTTGGGGAGGGGAAAGGATGGCTTCTGAGTAGTCAGAAAGTCTGCGATTCAAAATATCACAAACACCACGTACAGTGTTCTGTTTATGTGATAGATTTAATAAAATTTTGAAATATTTTTTAGAAAGAAATACCAGGGGTGTTTTGAGAGGTTCGGCGGGGACGCGGATGTGTCGGGATGGTCTCTCCTCTTCCTTCCTCCATGGATCTGCTTGTTCAGGACAGCCCCGATTCCTCCACCAGTCCCAGGGGGAAACTACCACCGGCTTCTGCAGAGGAGAGTACTGGGAGGAAGGAAGACATGGCCCAGGGCAAGAAACAGAAGATCAGGACCGTGTTCTCTCAGACCCAACTCTATGTCCTCAATGATCGCTTTCAGAGACAGAAATACCTCAGTCTCCAGCAGATGCAAGAACTTTCCAACATTCTGAACCTTAGCTATAAGCAGGTGAAGACCTGGTTCCAGAACCAGAGAATGAAATGTAAGAGGTGGCAGAAAAACCACTGGCCAAAGGAGAACAAGAGTGTGACTCAGAACAGCACAGCAACTGCGGAATACCCGGGCTTCTATTCCTACCACCAGGGATACCTGATGAACACTTCCGGAAACCTTCCAATATGGAGCAACCAGACCTGGAGTAACCCAAATTGGAACAACCAGACCTGGAACAGCCAGTCTTGGAGCAACCACTCCTGGAACGGCCAGTCTTGGAGCAACCACTCCTGGACCAGTCAGACCTGGTGCCCTCAAGCCTGGAACAGCCAGCTCCACAGCTGTGGAGAGGAGTCCCTACAGCCCCAGATCCAGTTCCAGCAAAGTTCCATCAGTGATTTGGAGTCCATCTTAGAAACTTCTGGGGAAAGCCATAGTGTAATACAGCAATCTGCTAAGTATTTTAGTACCCAACAAATAATGGATTTGTTCCCAAATTACTCTGTGAACATACACCCTGAAGATGTGTGACAAATATATTATTCGTTCTCGGTTTGGGTGGTGTCTGTATTACTTCTCCTAGGCTTTGTCTTTTAGGGTCCTGTATCTCTGCCACAATATTGTGTTTCCCATTATTCTTTTTTTATCTATTGAGGGGGTACCATTGGAGTCAAAGGTTTCAGTAGCATAGGCTGCTACGCGCAACATGGTAACAGGTGTTTCTGGCTGTAGATAACTAAATACAGCACTACTGTGGTATCTTTCAGCTCTACAATCTAACCTCAAGAATAGGAAGTAAAGATACAAAGACGTGTGATGAAGGATAATTTGTATTTTCTGAGATTGTGACGGTTTTCTTATTAATAACCTTAATTTTTAACGGTGAAGGGTAAAGCCATAGTGTGCTTCATTGATTTCCTCTGCCCCTTGTGATGTTTTACTAGAACTATTAATTCTAGTATTTGTAGAAAGAGGTTTTGTATTTTAATGTATCATGATAATAGTACCAGATTGGCTGGTTGATTTATAGGTGTAAGTACAAATAAATAAAATACCCACTTTACTCTTTAAAAAAATAAAAGAAGCAAANCTCAAGTTATACTCTATTTGCATTAAGTTTCAACTACTGAAAGAAAATATGAGGAAACCATGAAAGTATCCATACATCACTGGGATGGCCTTTATTACAAAATTAGTTATCCTTTTCCTTTCTTTTTTTTTTTTAAGATTTTATTTATTTATTTGACACAGAGAGAGAGACAGATTACAAGTAGGCAGAGAGGCAGGCAGAGACACAAGGAGAGGAGGAAGCAGGCTCCCTGCTGAGCAGAGAGCCCGATGCAGGCCTCGATCCCAGGACGCTGAGATCATGACCTGGGCCGAAAGCAGAGGCTTTAACCCACTGAGCCACCCAGGCGCCCTAGTTATCCTTTTTCTAAAAGATTTTATTCATTTGAGAGGAAAAGAGGGAGAGAGAGAGTGCATAAGTTGGGGGAGAGGGGCAGAGGCAGAGGGAGAGGGAGAAGACGACTCACCACTGAGCAGGGAGCTCAAAGCAGGATCCATCCCAGGACCCGGGATCATGAGTTGAGCTGAAGACAAGTGCCTCCCAGGTGCCTCAAAACTAGTTACTTTTTACAAATATCCAAGGGGATACAGTGACTAAAGTGCCCAAATGACTCTGGTATAAAACATTTCACCCTGTAACAGAATGTCATGTCTGGAGTACAAGAAAAGTGCTTTTGAGTATGGGGGGGGGGGAACAACCTGGCAAGATTTAAGTGTCATTACCATTCTCTTCAATCCCTCGAGTAATATCAAAAAGAAGTACATTGTACTAAAAGATAGTACAGTATTGCAAACTGACTGCCCTTAAAGGCTAGGAGTTTTATAAAGTTATTCATTACCATTGCACTTAACTGTTTCGTTCACAGGTTTCAACAGGTGTCAAAGAAATGGAGGGTCAGATACTCCAAGATCCTCCATTGGTAGAGAATTGAAAATGCATTAGCTACTTTAGTTTCTAGTGGCTGTTTATCTAAATTCTGAGACAGGAAGAAAACAAAATGGAAAATATTTGAAATTGACTTGATTTTTTAAAAATACCTAAGTCAAGGGATGCCTGGGTGGCTCTGTCAGTTAAGCATCTGCCTTAGGCTCAGGTCATGATCCCAGGGTCCTGGGATCAAGCCTCACATCAGGCTCCCTGCTCAGTGGAAAGCCTGGTTCTTTCTTTCCCTCTGCTGCTCTGCCTGCTTGTGGGCTCTCTCTCCTTGTCAAATTAAATTAAATTAAATTAAATTAAATTAAATTAAATTAAATAAATAAATAAATAAATAAAATCTAAGTTAAAATATACCAGGTTTATTTTTCTTATATAAAAAAAAGGTTTTTAATTTTTAATCTCACTGAAACTGTTCAATACATTCATTTTAGAATCTCTTTTGGGGTAATAAGAAAGAAACAGGACTTTTTAAAAATTTAAACTGAAACTTGTTGGCAAGTACTTCTGCACTGAAATATCTTTTGGATCAACCTAGAAATGGAGGGGCACAGGTCAGCAGCAGGAAATCGTGGTCAAGAGCTTTATGAAAATTATCCTATTAGTACAGTCCTGGGAATATGACAGCAGCAAATCAGAAACATTATTAGCACCTATTTAATAAAGGAGGAGAAAAGGAAAGTGATAAATGTGTCTCTAATATAAGATGATCTTGCCAAAATCTCTCATGCTTGCCTTTATAGAGCCACCAGTAAAGGTGATTGGATCTCACTGAATATCTTACAGAAGTCTCAGAGTAATCCATCTAGATGGGGGCTGTGCCTCAGAGCACCAGGAAATAAATGGCATCATTAAAGTCCTCTGAAGTAATGTCTCCTTTCTTAGTAATGTACCAACTGCTATGACAGTCGTCCCTCAGACAGGCAGCTTAGCATTGTTCTTTCCCCAGAATGAGTGATTTTAGACTCTAGGATGTAGCACATATTTAGAAAAAAAAATGCTTTTGCCTGTGGAATTACACAAGCATTTTTTGGACAAAAAAATGCACAGATAATTAGTTCAATATAATGTGTTTTTCAGAGAAGAAAGCATATTCTGGCCTGTGATTCTCTGCCAGCCATTTACAAATTATCCTCTTGAGTGATATAAGTGACAGGCTTCATTAGCAACCTTAGCGAACTCTCCATTTCTTAAAAGGTGACTGTCTCAAATTTGGAGTGGCCAGGTTCTATGTATCTTTATTCCCTCCTCTCCAACTGGCAACCGGCCAATTGTGTGTTTTCTCATTATCAATAACTATGCTAAAAGCCAAGAGAAAAGTAGAAGTATAATTGGCCTCACCACATATCCATTAAGAAATAAAGAGATGAGGAGAGAATTCACCTGCAGGTGAGTTATAAGAAAGATGTTTCTGTCCCCAAGGACAGGATGGCAACTATGGAAGTGTTCTTAAGGCATGACTTTATAAAGAAACGTGTCTACATAACTTTCACATAATATCCAGAAAAAAGAAGCAAGACTGGTGTTTGCTGTCAAAATGACATATGTAGGGCTCGTGGGTGGCTCAGTTGGTTAAGCGGCTGCCTTTGGCTCAGGTTGTGATCCCGGGATCCTGGGATCAAGTCCCGCATTGGGCTCCCTGCTCATCAAATAAATAAATAAAATCTTTTTTTAAAAAATGACATATATAGTAACTTCTACCCTTACCATGTAAACAAGGAAAAATCCTTTAAACTCTTTGAACCTTGGCTTCCCACATATATCAATTACACTATTTGCCTCCTAGATTTTGGCAAAGTGCATATGAAATCACATGCCTCAAGACAGTCTTAGATGCACGGTGATTAGTTATTCATATACATCAATAGATAAATGATGTAAAATATATTTGAGCATCCGTGTGTCTGTTTGTGTGTGTATACACACATACAACATATAGACGGGTGGCTAACCAGAGAGAGAGAAAAGAGATGATTATTTAATCAGGGAAATCAATATACCCAGTCCCTGATTTATCTCAGAGTACTTCTCACAGGCACAGAGCAAGTCTGTTTTGCAGGACAGGTCAGCCTGCAGGTTCTGAATGTCCGTTTTGTGAAATGCCCTGCATGAAGTGCTTTCAATTATAGGTGGCTGTTAAAATTCATTTCAGAAAGCCAGAAACAACTTCTATATATGTGCTTTTACTAAAGCTTGTTTAAATCATTGACCTTTCCTCCTTGGTTCATAACACCTCGTCAAGATGCAGCGGACTGTTGCTAATATAAAAGAAAACAAAATAAGATTCTATTCTGGGAACAGTTCTGCCTGCCCCAAGTGCTAAGGACTAGCAATCTTACAGAGGAATGTTAAAAAGTTACAAACCAGAACATGCTTGTTCTGTGGATATTATGATGCTTGATCAGGTGGAGGAAAAAGACAAGAAAGGGGCAACAACTGCGCACTGACAGCAGTTAGGTTCATCAAACAGTGAGCGACGTGAACAGTTTGCGTCTGTTTTACATCGTGTCTTTCTATGTGAGCGAGGGTTACAATTCAGATGCTACCTCGATTTCTGACTTTCCCACTTAAAGAGCTGATAACTGCTACTTTTTCTGTTTTCCACCCTCATGCTGCCATAAACTTCTAATTCCCTGATGGACAGTTGCCAGTGAATAATTTATTTAACCGAGGCTTCCACTGTGTAAATTTTTTATTACATCTTTTGGCAGTGGATACACTTCACAAGTCTTCCCACCAGAGCTCTGGAGGGTCTCAGAAAGTCTCTGTAGATTAAACAAAACACAAAACAAAACCCAAAAAATGAAAGGATGAAAAAAGAAAAGAAAAAGTACTCTGGCCATAACACTAAGGCAAAAACAAAGCAAGATCTCAAATTTCACCTGAGAATTAGGGAGAAAGAGAGAGGGACAGCAATGTAATAGCTTTAATGTCAGAGTTGGCTTAATTCTACAGATTCAAGGGTTAAAGAACTTCAACACGAAGTGGCAGGAGTTATAATAGTGAAGTTTTAAAATCACCTTTAAAAATAAAATGGATAGACAGAACAGTGAGACTATACTTTCAAGTTTAGTTAACATGATACAATAGAAGTATCATTCAAATGGAAGGCTCATTTAGATAACTATTAACTGGTGATCTAAAGCGTATACACAAGAAAACCCATCCTTCAGGATGCTCCATAGACGGAGGCAGGAATGCTTTGCTCCCTCTGATCACTGACATATTATCTTAACGCTGCTTTTCGGAGACACAGTTGCATGACACGTCTTCACACAGCAGACTCTGAGAAGTTGTGTACAGGACAGCTACAGTTGAACTCTGTAATCCCCAAATTTATTTGGCTATAAATCCACACTTCTAGGGCCAGTCCACAACAAAGGAGACAGGAATATACAACGGGGAAAAGACAGTCTCTTCAAGAAGTGCTGCTGGGAAACGGGAGAGTCACATGGAGAAGAACGCAACTGGAGCAGTTTCTTAGCCACACACAAAAATAAACCCCACCTGGATAAAAGACCTAAATGTGACCTGAAAACCATAAAACTCCTGAAGAAAACACAGGAATCTTTTGAACATCACCCTAAGCAACCATTTTCTAGATATGTCTCTTTAGGCAAGGGAAACAAAAGTAAAAATAAGGAATTAGGACTACACCAAAATAAAAAGGTTTTGCAGGGTGAAGGAAATCATCAACAAAATGACAAGGTAACCTATTGAATGGGAGAAGATATTTGCAAATGATGACTCAGATAATGAGTTAATATCCAAAATATATAAATAACTTCTACAATCCAACATCAAATAAATAAAATAAATAACCCCCAAAAAGCAAATAATCTGACTAAAGAATGGGCAGAAAACCTAAATACATATTTTTTCCAAAGAAGACATACAGATGGCCAACAGACACAGAAAAAGATGCCTCATATCTCTAATCATCAGGGAAATGCAAATCAAAACCACAATGAGGGGTGCCTGGGTGGCGTCAGTTAAGTGCATAACTCTTGATTTCAGGTCAGGTCATGATCTCAGGGCTGTGAGACTGAGCCCCACATTGGGCTTCGTGCTGGACTTGGAGCCTGTTTAAGATTCTCTCTCCCTCTGCTTACCTCTACCCCCCACTCATAGGTAGGGGCTTTCTCTCCCTAAAAATAAATAAGTAAAAGCCACAATGAGATATTATATTACACCTATCAGAATGTCTGGAATCAAAAAGAAAAGAAGTGTTGGTGAGGATGTAGAGAAAAAGGAACCTTCGCTCACTGTCTGTGGGAATGGAAATTGGTAGAGCCACTATGGAAAACAGTATGGAGGTTCCCCAAAAAGTCAAAAATAGAAATACCATGTGATCTAGTAACTCCACTACTGGGCACTTACTCAAAGAAAACAAAACACTGATTTGAAAAGATACATGCACTCCTATGCTTATTGCAGCATTATTTACAACGGCCAACATATGGAAGCAGCCTGTGTCCTGCCATAAACAAATGAGTAAAGAAGATGTGATATATAGATACAATGGAATACTACTTAGCCATAAGAAAGGAGATCTTGCTATTTGCAACCTAGAAGGTATTACGCTAAGGGAAATGACTCAGAGAAAGACAAATACCATAAGATTTCACTTATATGTGGAATCTAAAACAAAAGAAAACAACAGACTCAAGAAAAAAGCAGAAACAGACTTCTAAGGACAGAGAACAAACTGATGGTTGCCAGAGGGGAGGGAGGGAGAGGAATGGGCAAAATAGGTAAAGGGGAGTGAAAGACACAGGATTTTAGTTATAAAATGAGTAAGTCACATGGATAAAAGGTACAGCATTGGGAATATGGTCAATGATACTGTAATACTGTTGTATGATGACAGACGGTAGCTGCAGCATGGTGAGCACAGCTTAAAGTGTAAGTGTTGAGTCACTATGTTGTACACCTGAAGGTAATTTAACAGTATGTGTCAACTATCCTTCAAGTAAAAAATTAAATTTAATTTAAATAAAAGAACATACCACTAGTGTTCTACTCACAACAGTTTAAGGAAACTAAATGGGCTTCACATTCCAAATCCAATCTTTAGGGAAAAAAAAGTTCATTATTGAGCATTAGATAAAACATCATTAAGTTTAATGATTTTTAAGAACATCATTTCAAATCTCCAATAATATGTTCTGAAATATCACATTTTAGATGAGAAGGTAGTTATAAATGCTACTATTTGTGAGAATCTTTAAAAACAAAATGTCTAAATTAACAGTGAAAAATAAAAAGTCCAAACGTACTGATCAGACAGGAAAGTACTGAGTATGTAGTCCACTCCTAAACACTGAAAAGATTGGGGCGCCTGGGTAGCTCAGTGGGTTAAAGCCTCTGCCTTCAGCTCAGGTCATGATCTCAGGGTCCTGGGATCGAGCCCCGCATTGGGTTCTCTGCGCAGAGGGGAGCCTGCTTCCTCCTCTCTCTGCCTGCCTCTCTGCCTATTTGTAATCTCTCTCTCTGTGTCAAATAAATAAATAATAAAAATCTTTAAAAAAAAAAAAAAACAAGTGAGGGCGCCTGGGTGGCTCAGTGGGTTAAAGCCTCTGCTTTCGGCTCAGGTCATGATCTTGGCGTCCTGGGATCGAGGCCTGCATCGGGCTCTCTGCTCAGCAGGGAGCCTGCTTCCTCCTCTCTCTCTGCCTGCCTCTCTGCCTAGTAACTTGTAATCTCTCTCTCTGTGGCAAATAAATAAAATCTTAAAAAAAAAACCAAAAAACTGAAACAATTTACATTGAAAGGGGAAATATTAACATTTCCAAAGAACCGAGAAAAGTAAATAAGTACAGTTATTTGTCTCCCTGTCACTTCTGTCTTTCCATATCTACCTGTCAATCATCTATCTACCTATCCATCCCTCCCTCCATCCATCTCTCCTTTCCTCTCTCCACCCATCCATCCATCCACTTTAAAAATGCTTCACATATAAAAGAAATAAATTGTTTTAATACATTTTGTTGGTTCGTTTTTACCAAATAAACATAAGCAATAACAGTAACTTAATGCAGATCAAGCCCACTCTTTCAGACACTTCAGTGAATATCTGATAGGTGTTTTTTTCCCCATCACCTGGATGTATGTCTGAGTTAAGGAATATCTGGATCATGAAGAATTTCATGTCTATAATAACTCTGATTCTAATCTCTTTTCCTTTCAGTGACTCAAGGTAAAGACTAATTCAAATCAGTATAAAATTAACCTATGTATTCTCTAATGAATTCATATATTCTAGGTCAAAAGATACACTCTTTTCTGTTCATTTGTAATATTTCTATAAACTATACAAGAAAAAACTGGAAAGTCTTATTTTAGGCACTTAGAGCATATGTCAATATTTTTGTCGGCCTAACAATATCTATTATTATCCCAATCCAAATGCTTATTTCTTCATTTAACAGTACATTATCCAATTCCTATACTAGATTCTAGGTGCTGAGTTGATTTCTTAACACTTAGAGATAGTATTACATGAAGAATGATATATAATAATACCAAGTATCTGTACAACAGCAACATCAATTTACCCAAAACACTTTTTGTTCAATTTTATTATGTAAATGTTTATAAAACACTTCATCTTTAAAGACCATTTACAGAGCATGTGAATATAACTAATTGGCTGAATATATATGCTTACATCTTATATGCTTACATCTTATACTAAAACTCCAAAAGGCTAATCAAGATAACATTCTGTATATACATTTGATTAAATGAAAATATTATTCTCAACAAAAATGGAATTCATGGGAATCTTTAAAAATACTGGCAACTTCATCTTTCTCAATTAAGATACCTATCCCCAATTTTCATGTTTCATTTTTTGTTACTATTTGTCAAATTTTATTTGATCTCATGTTAAAGATTTATTTATTTACTTCAGAGGGAGAGTGTTGAGGGGAGGGACAGAGGGAGAAGGAGAGAGAGTCATAAGCAGACTCCCCGCTCGATCTCAGGACCCTGAGATCATGACCTGAGCTGAAATGAAGAGTCAGAACCTTAACCAACTGTGCCACCCAGGAGCCCTTGCTTGTCAATTTTTAATAAAAACACCTACATTATGATTCTTTTACTGGTATCATCACATTATTGTCCACAGTTCTTACCATTCTTTTTTATATTTTCCTACTCAAGTGTTTTTCACTCATGGTTTGCTTAAAACCTGTTTGTGTTTTTTTGTTGTTTTTTTTTTCCAACCTATATTTTAGCTTTCAGGTAGATTTTGAAGTTTCTAGTTCAACTGAAAAAAAAATATTTTCGAAAGAAATCACAGCTGTTCAATGGTACCCAGTATCATTACTGCTTATTCTTTCTGTGAGAATTTGGAGCTTGTCACTACATTTCTGAAAGCAGTAAGAAAAACTGGCAAGAACAAGAGAGTTTTCAATGATAAAGAGAAAAAAATGCAACGACCTGCAGAGCAAAGACTCTGGAAGTCAATTTGCAGCCTGATCCCTTGTGTGACTTTAAAATCTACTCAGGAAAGTGCAGTTTTCACAGTTTGAAAGGATAAAGAATACACTGTTCAAAATTTCAGTCAAAATTTCCTTATTTCGAAACTTCATCACGTAGTAAAATACCTAGCTGTCCTAAAATGGTCAGCAGTAGTTCTTAAGTACAGAATATGGGCAATGCTTCTTTTAATGCCATTCGAATTAGGGTCATCAGATCAATTTCCTCCAAGAAGTAAAAAATCAGCTATTCCTGTAACACCAATTTGTTGACATTTTACACATACCTAAATGCAAATCCCATTGAAGTTGCAATAAAGTGATACCGAAAGCACTCTAAGGTGGTAGAAAGAGCTTGAGCATTTTTCAGTATGCTATTGTGGGTTTGAGAAAACAGGATTCCCATATGGTGGTAGGCAGCCTCTAAGGCAAGCCCCAAACCCCCTCCGAGATATTTATGCCCTTCAATTATCCTCCCTCCTTGAATGTGGGCTGGACTTTGTGACTTACTTCAAACCCACAAAATGTGGCAAAAGTGATAGAATGTCACTTTCAATTTAGAGTAGAAAAGTCTTTGGCTTCCATCTTGGACATTCACACACACTGTCTTAGAGGACTCACCCTGGGGAAACCGGGTGTCATGTCATGAGAAAGCCCTGTGGAGCAACCTACATGACAAGCAACTGAGTGAAGAGGTTTCTGGGCTACGGCCAGCAAAAAACTGAGACTCACTTGAATGAATTTGGAAGCAAATCTCCCCTGGTCCTCTGATGAGACTCCTGGCCCTGCCAACAGCTTTACTCCAATCGCATTAGAGGACTTAAATCAGAACATAATAAATGTTGGCTGTTTTAAGCCCTAAGTTTTGGGGTATTTTGTTATGAGCAATAGATAACTTACACAGGGGCTCTGAATTCTGACTCCTTGTATCTTATGATGTTTTCATGGGAGCTCAATAGATGGTAGATTTTGTTATTTTTTAAAGCATAAGCTTGAGTTGTTTACAGACCCTAAGCTTTAAGTCAACTGATACTTTTGCCCAAGTAGCATTTAATAAGCACTTATTTCATATAAGACATGGCACCAGTTTAGCAGGTATGAAGATAAATTGCCTTACCTTCATGATTATATATAATGAAATTACTATAGAATGGAAATTGTAAGATTATAAAGAAGATAAAAGTTTAAGTACCCACAGAAAAAAATTATAAACCACTTATTTAATAAAAAGATCCACTGCCTCTCTCCTACTCTATTTTTTCCCCCTAACATCTTTCTCTCTCATTGATTCCAATCCATGCTGAATTCAATTAACACATCATATTTTAGGAAGTCACATGGTAGTCCCTCTCTCTCCTGCTTAACATATATTATAGCTATGAAGTCATGTTTGCTTATTCATTAAATTGTTCAAGGTTTACATAAGGTGATGAAGCTTTCAGGTCAGAATTCTCAAGTTCTAATCCTGGTTTTGTCAGTGATTTGGCTCTGAAGATCTTAAGAAGTAAATTAACCTCTGACCCATAATTTGTTTCTCCTATAAACTGAAGACATTCATGTTTACCTATTTCAAAGTGTTATTCTCAGGGTGAAATAAGATGAGTCAAATACAGTGCAAAGAACCCAGAAGTGAGTCTAGAACATATTTAGAACACAGTAAGTGGCAGCTACAGACATGAGGACACACAGATAAGTGAGACATATTGCCGGCATCAAGGTACATGTAGTTTTTGTTTTTCTTTTTAAAGATTTTATTTATTTGACAGAGAGAGACACAGGGAGAGAGGGAACACAAGCAGGGGGAGTGGGAGAGGGAGGAGCAGGCTCCCTGCCAAGCAGGGAGTCTGATGCAGGACTCCATCTCAGGACCCTGGAATCATGACCTGAGCTGAATGCAGACGCTTAACCAACTGAGTCACCCAGGCGCCCCAGTACATGTAGTTTTGAGAGAGATCTCTAACTAAATGACAACATCAATAAAGTATGGCTAAAGCCACATACATGCTTAGGAAATATTTATAGTAAAAACTCAGCTTAAGTACCCACTGAGCACCAACTTTATGCCAATCACTAAGATGTATGTGAGCAAGGCATAGCCTTGACCTACAGTAGAACATTAGGAAAAAAATAAGTGGACATACATAAGTCTCTGTCAAATCAGGCAGAGAAGAGCAACTACAATTTAAAAAGCACAAGCTACAGTGAAAATGAGGACATAAGATTAAATCCCATGAAAGCTTCAGGAAACTTCTTAAAGACTCTGGTTTTAGATGGATTTTTAAAAACGGTTAAGAATTGGGCGCCTGGGTGGCTCAGTGGGTTAAAGCCTCTGCCTTCGGCTCAGGTCATGATCCCAGGGTNTCAGGCAGAGAAGAGCAACTACAATTTAAAAAGCACAAGCTACAGTGAAAATGAGGACATAAGATTAAATCCCATGAAAGCTTCAGGAAACTTCTTAAAGACTCTGTGGTTTTAGATGGATTTTTAAAAACGGTTAAGAATTATATTTACCTATAGAAAGAAAAGACACAAGCAGGGCAAGAAGAAACTATGTGAACAAGTGTCCTGGGGCAGGAAAGTGCAGGAAAAGTGTTTTTAACTAGATTAAGAGACAGAAAGAGGTGGCGAGGGAGATGGGGAGGGAAGGAAGAAGGTGGGGGAGGGGAAGGGAGTGAGAGCAAGATGGGAAGAGAGAAAGTTTCCTGGGCATACATCACAGACTAGTGAAAAGTATTGTTGAAATGCGGTTCTTTGATGGTGCCCTCATTTTCTAGAATTTGATCCTTTATGTGCCTGAAAAAATAACTTTAAGGTATAATAAATATACCTAATAGGTGCTTGCTTCCTCCCTATAGGGGTAAATATGAAAACAGTCAAACTCAGCAGCCCTCTGGCATTCATTGACAGTGACCAGCACTCTGAAGAGTCGTGTTTTTGCCTACAATAAAACTAAATCCAATGCCTTAAAACATAATTAATCTAATGCCTGCCCCCCGCCCAAACCGAAACCATAAGGGCTTTGCTGATACCCTCTGCAGAATCCCTTATGAAAATACAAAAATCTGTTTTTCACTATATGGTCACTATAAATATTTCATGCTGTTTAGTTATTCTAAGAACTCTTGTTAATTAATTTCTTAGAACATACAGGTTGACCAAATTATTATCATTCTCAAATGTGAAGCCAAGTTGCACAGGACCACAGGCAAAGATAATACAATTCTGAAAAGGGGCGCCTGGGTGGTTCAGTCGTTAAGTGTCTGCCTTCGCCTCAGGTCATGATCCTGGGGTCCTGGGGCTGAGCCCCGCATCGGGCTCCCTCTTCAGCAGGGAGCCTGCTTCTCGCTCTCCCACTCCCCCTGCTTGTGTTCCCTCTCTCGTTGTGTCTATCAAATAAATAAATAAAAATCTTAAAAAAAACCACACCAAAAAAACAACTCTGAACAGTAATGAACAGATGCAATGTATATTTGATACTTAGTATAATGCTTTTAAGAACATTTAAAATTTTCAGGACTGAATTTATGATCTGAGAGATGAATGTATCATATCCCCGTGGACAGCTTCTCAATATTATACCTATAGTTTCTCTTCACCAGAGTTAAAGAAAGCACCATTCAATTTAACTCCTATGAAGGTGAAAACAAGTCCCCAAAAAGTGTGGTAGTTAAATCTGTTCAGCAATTAACAGCCCCAGTATCAAATGATTTATTGGAAAGTCTATGAAAAACATGCAAAAATACACTAAAAGCTAAATGGCCATGTTATATGTCGCCTACTAAATTCCCCTCTTCAACACTTCATACATCATTCCAGCTTCCAAATCAGAAACTTGAAGAACCTCCCCACTGCTCAAAGAATGCATTTTAAGATACCTGGCCTGGAATTCATGTTTAGATGTAATTTGGAATCAGTCCTTCATTTCATGTTTATTCATAACAATTCTCAAACCGAACCCCTACATGTTACCCATCTCATCTAATTCTGTCTCCCAACTATGTCTAGCTGATAGCCAAACCAATCTAACAATTAAAATGCCTTCTCATCAATCCTCCTGAAACATCAACATGATATCCAAGTCTCATCCCTTCCTTCATCTGTAATGACGTCCAGTATCACTATTCTAACCAAAATTAGCCTCTTCCTTGTTAAACACTTTTAATACTTACAACCTGCACTATTTGTTTAGTATTTAATGATAGCAGAGAGTATATGTTAGATATGGACATTTCTTCTGTCTTTTAACTCTGGCATTTGGACTTAAAAATCTTAAAGTAGCATTGTGCAGTGAATTGAGACATATTAGAGGGACTGACATTCAGTTAGTGAATTGTTTTCAGCCTCATCCCAAATGAAACAGATCAAAATACATCACATGTAATAAGAGTTACTATTACTTGGGAAATTTTTGTTCTATCTATATGTGTGTGGATAAGTATTTAGTGAATTGCAATGAGTATTTCTTACAGGACTACGAGATTAAAAAAAAAAATTGCAAGCAACCGTCCTAGCAGACCATGTCTCCTACTTATTTAAACACTGGGTGTCTAATGAAGAATTATATATTAAATAAATGGTTAAAATGGGTAGGACAGGAGACTACAAGAAATTAAGGGAGAATCAGATACAGATAAGGAAAGCCAAAACTAAAGGAGAGAATGAAGACATTGGGAGTATCAATGAGTACGTACTGAATGAGAAAAATGGAGAATGTGAAATTACCAAGGTCAAATTTCATTTTCAGTGCTGCCTGGAGTTGTCTCTGATTTGTCCCATGGCTGTGTGGCACGTTGTGGACTATGCTTCAGTGAGGACATCTCTGTGGATCATCATAAAATTGAAGTGTAATCTACAATATATCATACCAGCAAGTGGTACCGCCTAGCAATGTGAAAGATGGGGTTCTCTTCCATATGATAGATGGAACATTTGGCACTCTTAATAAAATCCATAAATGGTGTTTTTCTAAATTCATGATTTTCCTATGATCATGTCCTTTCTTATTCTCTTACACAGTCCAGAATTCAGTACCTACTTTTCGCATAATTAGGTAAATAAAGCTTTATATTTGAAAACAAAGATGACACATGAGTAAACATTCAATAGCTTACAGAAATGAAACTGAATCATCTGTCTAAACAACATCATTCTAAAATACATGACATCTTTGTCTGCTCTATTTCTTAAACTATATTTTAAATTTGTTACGTCAGGTATCCAAAATGATACAGAGTATTATGAAGCACATTCTATGTGGTGAAGAGTGTTGTTTGTTCCCAATGCTTTCTTCCTTCCCCATCCTGAAATGGCTTCTTATTGATGTACCTCCTCAATGATTTCGTGCTTGTCTTTGTGACTTGTTCCGCCCATTCACTGTGTGTTGATGTAACGAACCATATCCAACCGGACTTTAAATATGTATGTATGCTTTGGCTTATGTATGAATCCCTCCCTAAACTATGCAAGTATTACTTACTGGTTAAACATCAGTCCTGGAATGTGAGACACATGGAGCAGACAAAAACCCAACCAAGAACTTGAAGCAGAGTCACACCAACCAATGTGCAGTCCCTTCAGTCAACAATAAATCTTTCATTGTTAGTCACTGAGAGCTTTGATGACTTACTTTAGTAAAAACGATTCATATACTTCACAACTCAGAGTCTTCTAATAACCAATTTAAAGTCCTAAAAATAAATCACAAAAATCCACCAGCACTACTGAAGAGCCTCAATGGTTTAAGTGTTTCAGCACGAGTTTCTTGGTATATACACTCTTCTAAATTTATTGTACTGTTGAATATTATGGGAATCATTTTTACTATTTTTCATTCTTTCTCTCTTTTTTAAAAGAGTTCATTTATATATCTGACAGAGAGAGAGAGAGCGCACAAGCAGGGGGAGCAGCAGGCAGAGGGTGAGGGAGAAGCAGGTAGAAGCAGAGGGAGAAACAGGCTCCCTGGTGAGCAGGGTGTCAGATGTGGAGCCTCAAAGATCATTCTAGGCCAGGGACCAAAGGCTGGGCATCTTACTAAGATGGACATTTTAGTAAAACAAGAAGTATGTGACCTCTGTTGTAGATAAGTTCCAAGAAATATTTTATAAAATGAAAAACTACATCCAGGGAAATGAAACCACTTGTTCTAGGACACAGCTATTATTTCCACAGTAAGAAAAATGCTAATATTTTATTGGTCCATTTAATCATTACTGTAGAAGGCACAACCTAAAAACTGTAACTTCTTGGAATGGTTTTACTGCTTCCACAGAAAGTATCATGGAAAGTATCCATGGAAATACATGGAATTTGGAGATTAATACACAATATATTATAATGAGTTTATCTTCTCAATAGGAACCTTGAGAAAAAGAAATTCACAAGAACAGTGACTATGGAGATTCTAGGACAGTAAATGGGAGGACTATAGATGGGGAGAAAAACTACTATATTAAGTGAAATTTCTAAGCACACAATTTGTCCAATTTATTTTCTCTATCACTGCTTGATTTATCCATCACTGCTTTCAACATTAAGATTACCTTGTCTTATTTTTGATAACTGTAATTTCTTCTTAAAATATTGATTTTTTTCTCAGTACCAATTACTGACCAACACCTGCGTGGGACATAAAGAAGCATGCTATATGTGTTTTGTTTTTTAAGGTTATGTTAAAGTTTAAGTGTAGAGGTACACATCACAATCGATAGTTGTTTTATATTATGTGACTTTCTATATACAGTAAGAATGAATAAATACTGACCTATATCCACTCACATTTTAGATTTGAGAAAATATTTTAAAAAATAAAAATAAAATAGCCATGAATATATGCAAATGATGATGGAAAATCATCACTGAATGAAATCTGGAGATAAAAGGCTAGAAGAAATAGGAAAAATTTGGTGATGGGATGAAATGCTAAACCAAAAGCAACAGATCTATAATGACCAATATGTTAAAGACAGACTAGCCCAAGTTTTTTTTACCTGTGACAAACTGACACAGTGAACTAATATGTGCCTTCTTTCTACTAAAAAACACAGATAAAGTATCAGATATTTTAAAAATACCTACTTATGGTACAAAGAAAAAAATGTCCACATGCTAGAAAGAAAAATGGAACTACAAAAATGAAAAAAAGCACAAGAATTAAGGACTCCTTTTGGAAGGCGTGAGGTGAATATGGAAACCACATAAATATGCTAGAAACTGGAGTTTTAATGTTGTTATTATTTACAAAAGACCTACCTACAGCATAAGAACAAAAAAAGAGAACAAAGTAAAATACTAGAAAGTGACATGACTGATGACTGACCAGTAAAAAACAACCTAAAGAAAGTCAGTATAGGCATAGGAGAGAGAAAAGACCTTCAGGCAAAAAATACATCTAGATATATAGATGGGGCATCACTTAGTAACATAAGGATGGAATAATCCTATAATAATTAAATAAGCTGAACAAGTGATTAGAAATATCCCCATAAACACTTATCCCAGATAGTTTCATAGATAAATTTAACCAAACATTCTTTTTTTATTTTTTTAAGATTTTATTTATTCATTTGACACAGAGAGAGAGATTACAAGTAGGCAGAAAGGCAGGCAGAGAGAGAGGAGAGAGGAGGAAGCAGGCTCCCTGCTGAGCAGAGCCCGATGTGGGCCTCGATCCCAGGACCCTGGGATCATGACCTGAGCCGAAGGCAGCGGCTTTAACCCACTGAGCCACCCAGGCGCCCTAACCAAACTTTCAAAGAATAGGATAGGTAATCCTAATCTTACACAAACTCTTTCAAAAAATGCAAAAAACAAAAAAACAAAAAAACAAACAAAAAAACCCAAATTAAATCAAATTTAAAAAATAAGAACACAAACCTCAAATTTTTTCATGAGTACAATATAATCTCAAGACCAAAAATTAATGATAACAGAAACAAAGAAAATCTAAAGCCAATCTCACACATGAATATTGATGAAAAACCTAATCAAAATATTAGTAACATAATCTAAGAAATCTAAGATTTCTTAGTTTATCTAAGTTTAATCTAAGGAAGCGAGATTGGTTTACCATCAGAAATTCAATTCAATTCATTCACTGACACCGTAACTTGTTTCTTAAAAAAATCAGCCCAGGAAGAAAAAGAAAAAAAGGATTTAATGGAATTAAGTGTTGTTTTTTTTTAATGGAAATAGAATGGAGCTTCCTTAACATAACAAATATTTTCTATCACACACCAACAGCAAATTGCATGCTTAATTGCAAAATACTTAAATAATTCTCTTTAAAACTATAAATAAATCAGAAGAGCTTGCGTGTAGTCACACATACAACAAAACAAAAGATAAAGGGATTAGGAAGAACAAAACTGTCACTATCAATAAATAAATTTGATTTATATGAAGAAAAATACAAAGCAGAAATTTTAGCATCTATGAGAATCACTAAGCAGCTCTTGGGTTTGCAAATAAGAATGAAGCTATTTCTATAAAGCAGCAACAGTCAAATGAAATTTAAAATAATTTCAAAATTATACATACACATACATATATATATGTAGAAATCTACATATACACATATGTAGAAAAAATTTTAAAACAAGTACAAGTGTTCTAAGAAAACTATATTGCTTTATCTTGCCATTTAAACATAGCCTAAATAAACTGGATGTTGTATATTGTAATTCTCCTAAGAAATTCCCAGCAATTTGCTTTCTTAACTTGAAATATGTCACTGTGATATTCAAATAGAAGAGTGAATGACATTGAACTATCAAGTTATATCTGAGGTAAAACAAGAAAAAGACAAGCTGGGGAACTATGTTACCAGTTATAAAGACTTTATATTGCTACAGTAACAAATACAGTGTTGGCATAAAGGATAAAAAAAAAACAAAAAACGGCCGATGGAGCAAAACAGAGGTCCTGGTACCAGACCTACTCACGTATGGAAATGTGATTTTATATACTGGTAGTATTGTAGATAAGTCAGTAGATGTTGCTTATTCAGTTAAATAGTCCACATATCTATATGAAAAAAGTTAACCCTAACCCTATAAACAACAATCAAGTTCAAGTAAATTAAAACATAACTGTATCATGAAATTATGAAAAGTTTTGAAACTAATGTAGGTGACATCTTGAAGGACCTCAGGATAGAAAATTATATAAACAAGATATAAATAATATAAATACAAAGTGAAATAGTAACAAATCTGATTTAATCAAGACAATCTCCTATTGGTCAACTAACACTACAGACAACGTGAAAAGGCAAGCCACAAACTGAAAAAAGACATGTTCACGATATACAACTGGCAAATAATTAGGATCCAGCCTACATATAAAATTTCTACAAATGAAGTTCAATTAAAAATACTCTGAATGAATGCTTCATTCAAGAGGAAAGTACGGATGACCAATGGTTTTATATATATATGTAGTATATACATACATATATATGTATATATACTTATCTTTATTAGTAATAAAAAACGTGAACTGGAATTTCCAAGATGCATCACATACACCTAACAGATTAGGGGAAGAGAGTATGACATTATCAAATGTCGACAAAGAATTAGGGCAATTGGAATTTTATTCCCTTCGTGAAATGGTCTGGCATTACCTGGAAATAATCTAAATCTTCAAAGACAAGGTAATGGACAAATACATTGTAGTATATTCATTCATACAATGAGATACACCATTAAAATAAAAATGAATGAACTATAGCTACACATCAACATGAATGAATCTGAGGAACATGAAATGTTGTAAAGCAAGTTTAAAAGACTGAATATATATGAGTGTGTTAAAAATATGAAAAAGAATGTAGTTAATTTTTAGGGCATATCCATATATGGTAAAACTAAAAAAAAGGCAAGGTGGGGCGTCTGGGTGGCTCAGTGGGTTAAATGTCTGCCTTCTGCTCAGGTCATGATCCAAGGGTCCTGGGATGGAGCCCTTCAGTCATGAGGCTCCCTGCTCGTGGGAAGTCTGCTTCTTCCTCCCCCTCTACTCCTCTCCCTGCTTGTGCTCTCTCTCATGTGTGTTCTCTTGGTCTCTTTCTCAAAAAAAATTAATAAAATATTTTTTAAAAGGCTAGGTAATTATTTACTCAAAATGCAAGACAGAAAGGGCTCAAATAAATGAATAAAAATATGTATTTCCTGAATATACTTAAACAGCTTGATTAGACATATATATGTATATATATAACTCTTCACCAAATTTATTAAAGTATACATACTCTAATCAAGTAGACATTAACATTTATAAATACAATATATGGTTCGTTTTGTATCCACTCTAATCAAATATAAAAAATATAACAGAAAAGAAATTTCCATCAATACTGTTAAAATGTATAATCAGTAAAATAATAAAAAGCCATAAAATTGATTTGGAATTAAAAACAAATATTGGAAATATATATAGGGAAAAGAAAAGGTACTAATGGAAACTTAGGAATATTTAGAATTAAATGAAAATAAAAATACCGCATATCATACACTTCAAACAAGCTAAAGGGGGCACTCAGAGGTAAATTTAGTACCTTAAATGCACATTTTAGATATTATAAGAATTAGAAATTAGTGAAATAAGCATCAACTCCTAAAGAGGGAGAAAAAGGAAAGAACAAAATGTAAGGAACATTTTCCCTTGTTTCACAGTACCATAGGAAAATAAGTCTTGTCTCTTGACTGATGCTTTGATATAAATGCATCACAAATTAAAATAAGTATCAAAAACCATTTAGACAAATTGTTTAAAAAATGTACTACTGAATAATAAACCTGAAGACTATTGCCTTCTATTGCCCTCATGACTAAGGTAGAAGTCCTCCAAAATTACGATCCCTGCTTGTCTAAACTCTTATTCCCAGATACATTTTTTAATGATAGAGAAAATCTTTTAAGTACAATTTAATTAAGCAAAATAGAACTGATAATATAATTCTACTGGGTATCATTTTGTTTATTCCATCACTTCAATGTTTCCCAGTGTGGGGATTGAAAGGGTATGAAGCATTTCAAAGGGAATTCATAAATGATTTTCATTGAAAACATAATAAAGAATGCAGTTTCACCAACTTTCTCTGAAACTACCCAATAGGTCATCATTTTCCCCAAGAGAAAGGGGAAGATACCAGCTCTTTGTATCTTGATGGTTTTGAATGCTTTCTAAATTCAGTGGGGTTTTGTGAGTTCTCTCTACTGAGCATCAGTGTCATCCACCTACTGCCTCACTACTATGGTTTCATACATCACCAGAATCTGCTCTGGGCATTCAATTTCCAATCAAGTTCAGATGGCAGAATGCTATTACACCCTCCAGGTTATAATTTCCCAGTAAGAAGGACCGAAATCAACTCTGTGACTCTAACAATTTCCTCTCCATCCCAGTGGAGGTGGGCTGTTCTAATAAAACACATGCATGTTAAGCACCAAAAAGAAGGCATCCTGGCTCTCGTTTCTCAATTTATATTCTACACTCACTTGTTCTATTTTGGTTCCTTTGCCTCACACCTGGTTTCTACCTTACTGCTCAGGATTTTCAGATCAGAGTTTCAATGAGACACTTTTATTTCAGCTTCGGCACTGAAGCTCGGTTAGGATTTCCTCCAGCATCCATCCTGCAGGCTGTTTTCAAGATCCTCTCTAATCCCTTGCCAATTGCTTGTAGCTGAAATCCTAAACTGGCACAACACCCTAGATTCTGTTTATTTGAGGTCAAGTTAAGATAGTCACGACCTATTTAGTAGAAACTGACTGGGACATGAGTTGGGAGGATGCCTCGGCCATCTGAGAAGAGTTACAGTAATGTAACTGTTGGAAAAGACATATCAGTACGGAGATAAGTAAAATACTTACAGTCAGAAGAATATGAGAAAGGTTAAAAGGACAGATGAGAAACTTTATATAACCACTGGATGTAACGCATAAGACTCAGATGCCTTTCAAACCATTTACCACCTTTAAACATTTGCTTCTGGTCTTACAACAGACACCAAATGTTGGCTTCCATACAAATAAACTTTCTCCCCTTATACTCTCCAACATGTGTACTCAAGAAATATGTGGCAATTTTATTTCCTTTCACCAAAAAAAGCGAATGATAAATTGGATTGCAGAAATTTCGAGACAGAAAGGCCAAGGTAGTTTAAAATGCTCAAGACCGAATGGGAATTCCCCATGATGGCAAGGCAAATTTCCCACCCTCCAGGTCCACTTAACACTGCTTGACCACAAGTTCCCTATCACGTTGATAGGGTACACACTAGAAATAACCCAAGTGGAAATGACCTACTAAAGTAATTATATGACCCACTGCCTTTTAGGCTCACCAAATTGGGTCATCCAGAACACAGTTTGTTGTTGTTGTTGCTGTTGAATTCCTATACTGCTTTTAACTGGTGGCAATGAAATCCTGAAGGGCACAGATTCAACTGATTCCACCATGCAAGTTAGAAATGTAGATGGGAGGGCGCCTGGGTGGCTCAGTGGGTTAAAGCCTCTGCTTTCGGCTCAGGTCATGATCTCAGGGTCCTGGGATCGAGGCCCGCATCGGGCTCTCTGCTCAGCAGGGAGCCTGCTTCCCCCTCTCTCTCTGCCTGCCTCTCTGCCTACTTGTGATCTCTCTCCCTCTGTGAAATAAATAAATAAAATCTTAAAAAAAAAAAAATGTAGATGGGAGTTTTCCTTTTCTTTCTCTTAAACCCGCAGATTACAGACCCCCCTCTTGATTACATTCCACTAGAGTGGTTGGAATTTATTGGCTAAGAAATACACTGTTTCTGGCCAATGCTCCTATGCAGTATTTTCTATTGTTCCACTTCCGCTAACAAGGACAATTCAAGGGCAAATACTAATTATGATTTTGACACAGTTTCACTTTCGTGTTTAGCTTTGAAAGTAATTCCACAGTATGCCCCAATTCCCTTGTCAGTTTCCTCTACTTCTAATTTCTAATTTAATGAACTAGTGAACTCAGGAAGAGGTTCTGACTTCAAAAGTATTTTCCTTTCCCAAAATTTTAGTTTCACTTTTCAAAAGAACACTTCCAATTATGATACATCATGAAGAACTGAAGAAAATTTATAACTCTAAAGACCACTACAAAATGGCCTTAAAAATATCAAACATCCATCACTTTAGCCACAGTAACTATTCACTATTACTCCTTAGTATAGCCATTTGAGGTCCAGTTCTCTAAACTACAAAATACATTCATGAATAAGAGTAATTTACATTCACAGAAACAACGGTATTTGTCACTGAGATCTTCAGGCCTGACAGGGGTCTCTAATTTATGGGATCATTTCATAGCACAGTGACTTATTTCACACCTAGCCTTTGGTGAGCTGGACACATGACCCTCAACTGAACAGTGAGCACATTCACATGATTTTCACATTTCTTGCTTTGAGAATAAAAAGTAAACAAATTAAAAGACCATATCATGAAAGAGAAAGCAAGTCCAAATTACCACCAACAGAATGATTTGAACCCATGTCCTACTTCCTAACTGCCATGTAAGATACAGTGATATTAACAAAAGACTTGAAAATTATACCTTGATGCTTCATCTATGTAGTTTATGAGAAACAGTGACTGAGGCTTGATGGGTTAATTTAAGGAAAAGCAGTGACAGACATGGCGAATTTTCAAAATTATTATTAAAAAAGTTAACTTGTTATTTTTATTTTTTAATCATTTTTAACTTATTTTTTTAAAAGATTTTATTTATTTATTTGACACATAGAGATCAGATCACAAGTGGGCAGAGAGGCAGACAGAGAGAGAGAGGAGGAAGCAGGCTCCCCGCTGAGCAGGGAGCCTGATGCGGGCCTCAATCCCAGGACCCTGAGATCATGACCTGAGCCAAAGGCAGAGGCTTTAACCCACTGAGCCATCCAGGTGCCCTAACTCATTATTTTTTAAAAGTATACACATGAAGTAAAAATATCCTTACATTATAAATCAGAAATCCAACACATATTCCACTGAAAACCATCACTGAATACTAAAACAAGTGTAATTAAATATTTCCCAGTATAGAAATACACACATAGATAATGCAATTATACACACACACACATATATATAAAACACCATGTTCATTTCGTGTGTACCTGTGTGTATATCTACTTTTTTAAACCACTGTATAATCAATGCAAATAGGGCAGAGAGTGTTTTTGCGTCATCTAAGAATCACACTCAGGGCAGGAAGTTCACATGTATCCATCAAATCAAATTTACTGTGTTATTCTTCATTAATTTTGTGTCTACTTAACATATCAACAATTGTGAGTAGAAAAGATTCCACTATAATGGGGGATTAGTCAGTATCTCCTTGTATTTGAGCAAGAAAAATATTCTGAGACTATATACACATGTAACTTCATATTTTTATATCTAACACTATGCGCATTTGTAAGTTTATAGATAGACACAATAATAAGAATTGAATTTTCATTGTACAGTAACTTTTTACCACTAATGATGGTTTTTGGCTTAACGTCCAATTTGTCTCATGAAATACAGCCAAAAGTGATCTTCTCATTGTTTCTCTTGTTAATATGTGCTTGATATACTTCTTCCTGTCCTTTTTATTTTCTTTTAAACATCTTTATTGAGGTATAATTGACATTCAATATACTGCACATATTTAAAGGGTAAAAAAACAATAACTCTACTTAGGGCAATAATATGTCCTGGTATAGACTATGTATTTCCTAGAATGTCTTGTAACTAAGTGTGGCCATGTGATAAAGTCCTTGGCTAATGAACAGTAAGCAAATTTTTTGAAGTTGACTCTGATTAGGCTTTTTAAAAAGGGGTACAGGGGCACCTGGGTGGCTGAGATAGTTAAGGGTCTGCCTTCGACTCAGGTCATGATCTCCAGGTCCTGAGATCGAGCCCCATATTGGACTCCTAGCCAGTGAGGAGTCGGCTTCTCTCTCCCACTCTGCCTCTCCCACTGCTTGTGCTCTCTCTCTCATGAACGAAATCTTAAAAAAAAAAAAAAAAAGAAGAAGAAAGAAAAAGGTGCACAGCTAGCTGAAACCTGCTCCTTTGCTTATCTTTCCTCTCTTCTGCCACCTGGAATGTAGGCATGGTGCCTGGAACTCTAGTAGCAGTTGGAACATAAGTATTAGCAGCATGCAGGAAATAAGACAACCACTGCCCATACCCTGCTCTGGAATACCAACCTCTGGATGAATTTCACAGGATCAGTAAGGATCCACTTTGCTTAAGCCATTGTTATTTGTGCTGTTCTGATGAATGTGGCAGAATCTAAAGTTTGGTGGTGATTATACATATACATATATATTATATATAAAATTATATATGTAATAAATATATATTATATTTTTATATGTATTTATATAAATATATTTAAATAGAGTAATCCTGCCTGCAGTGAGAAATCTGTTCCTTCTCATTTAAGATTCTGAGTACATATTATTAAATATTGTTCTAAAATTATTAGTCTGTATTCAATTAAATTTCATCTTTAATTATATGTTAGCTAAATATTATGGAGATTTAATTTGCCAAACTGAATTCTAGATGTTTAATTTGAACATTTTTCAAATTGTATTTATTCCTGGTTCTTGTCTATACTTTCTGGCTTTCTAATCAGTTAAACTCTCTGAATGGCTTTGCCTATAAAACAAGGATGATAATTATTTCAGTGGGTTGCCATGAAAATTAAGAGACAAAAACTACTGCAGTTGGCACACAGTGAGTGTTTACCTGACACCCACTTCAGTGTCTTCACTGTGGATCTGCTTATGCCTCTTGTTTCTAATTCTTTTACCTAATATACTAACTTCAGACACATAAAACAAAACAGATTCTATTTCTTTGTACCACCACAATAACAAAATTACCTGAAAGTACTTTTGTTTTATTGATGTTCCTGCCATCAATAAATCCTATCCGCTTAATAAATAGAAATATTTTCAAGGATAGCTGTTTCCATTTAAGGATTAGGAGTTAGAAAAAGAATGGAAAGAAAAACAAAAAGCAGGTCGCAAATTTTTAAGTGCCACCTGAAATTCTATGTGTGTTTTCTCTTTCACAGTTTCACTCCTTTCCTAAACAGAAACCTCCTCTAGAATTCTTTAAAACTTTAAATTCAATGCCACTGGCATTACTGTCTTGAAAACATCCTATTAAATAATTTTAAACCCGAATACAACATAGATTATATCATCAAAGCAAACATGTATGTATGAACGGATGAACATAGACCATGATTTTATGTGACTTAGGAAAAAACTCAACACCTATCTGAAAATGACAGAATTTCTACTGAAGTTTTTTACCCATTCCAGGTAAAATGGTTATTAGGACATGTAGCATTTGTACTATTAAAGTGAAAAGAAAGCTGAAACCACAGGTCAGAAATAAAATTAACAGCTTTGCCTTCAGCAAACTCTCTATAGCTAGAGGGAAAGAAGAGATAGCTTTCATTTCAAAGAATGCAATTGGGAAAGAGAAGCATTACACCAGAGAAACCAATTTATCTGAGATTTTGGAGATTTGAAGAGTTTAAGCAAACTTTATTCAAGTACCTAAAGAAAATTCTGACAACTCTTTATTCTCAGGGCTAAATTTAAAATAAAAATCTTAATTATTTAAAACCAGCAACAATTTTGGGGATTAGTAAGCCCCAAATCCATCAGAGTTCCCCTCCTATAGATTCTATGAACTGAACTAAACAGAAGAAAAAAGCTGCTCTCTGTATATCATAATCAATCAGATGAGAAGAATCAGAATACAGATAACAAACACAATGAAGCATTAATGTGAATTAAAGTACAGTTTAACTAAGCAACAATCTTGATAGTTACTTCAGATAAAGTTTTCCCAGCTGACAGGTCAACCACCATGGGGATCAAGTTTGAACAGATGCAATTATCCAAATAATTTAAGTCAAAGTCACTCATTGGAATTATTTAGATAATTTTTAAAAACTGACTCTCATAGGGAGAAAAGATGAGGTTTTAGGAGCATCTAGGACCTATTGTTCCCAAATGTCATATATTTTAATCAACATTTTATTGAACAAATTAGTATTATTTGTTCAGATAATGATACTAAGTCTATTTTTAGAAACAAAATTCATGGATCAGACAGAAAGTTGGCTTTCTCAGGACTCATTAATTCTATAATTTATGGGATTATATGATCTGTTTGAGAGGGTTCTACTAGTGTCTGAGTGTCATATTAATACACAATACAATGCAAATTTCATAGGATTAAAAATATTTTAGACATGGCAACAAAGTATACTGTCCTGTAACAATTTTATTAATTTTTTAAAGTTTCTATTTTAACTCTAGTTAGTTAACATACAGTGTTAGTTTCAGGTATTCAATATAGTGATTCAATACTTCTGTACATCACCCAGTGCCCATCACACATATGCTCCTTAATTCCCATCATTTATTTCAACCTCCTCCCACCCCCTCTCATCTGGTAACCATCAGTTTTATTCTCTATGGTTAAGAGTCTATTTCTTGACTTCTCTTCCTCTCCCTCCCTCTCTCTCTCTCTCTCTCTCTCTCTCTCTCTCTGTTAACCTTGTCTTGTAGCAATTTTCTGTATAGGTTTCCTTACTGATACAGGGAGGGTAAGACTACTCAAAGAAAATCTACCCAAATCTTTTTTTCAAAGACTGCTCTTCTGTCACGTTCTCAATTTTAACTCTTCAGAAATAGCTAGAACATTTTACAAATAGGTATCTGTCCATCCCTTTGTAACCAGCCTGATGGTAAGAGCAACTTCTGTTATAGTTATGATCCCTCACTGCTTCAAACAGGGCTCTGTATTGGGTTTATACTCAATAAATAATGACACTGGAAAATAACTGCACCTCGAGACGTATGTAAATCAGAGTAAATAATCATTTTTCACATTCTGATGCTTTTCCCCCTCCTTATTTATTCCTAAATACCATATATTTCTGAAGTACAAGTAAAAACGACTTCTCAAATTCAGAAAATGAAACAATGATAAAATATTACTACCTAATCTACAGTACAAATTCAGAATTTATCAATTTTCTAGTAACATCCTTTACAATTCTCATTTTTTCCAATCCAAGATGCAATCTTGGATTGTGTGTTCTACTTAGTTGTCATATTTCTCATCTTTTTAAAAATTTATTCTGAAACAGTTCCACAAACTTTCTTGACAGTGACATTTTTGAAGAACGCTGGCCAGTTATTTTGTAAAATCATCTCAATCTGAATTTATGTGATATTTTCTTATGTTTAGATTTTTGGTAGCAATATTGCTAACACAATGTTGTGTTATTCTCAGTGCACCTTATCTGGAGGCAGATGATGTCACTTTTTCCCACCTATGGTGATGTTAACATTAATCACTTGTTTAAAGTGATGTCTAGCAGATTTCTCTATTGTACAGTGGTGTTATTTCATTTGCATTTAAAAAGTATTTTGTGATTGTGTGAATAAACTTTCCTCATTAAGCTGCTTCCTACTAGTTTGAGCAATTTTTGAAAACCCATCATTCCTTCTAAGTATAAAATTTTGCCTTCCATAATAAAGAAAAAGCTTTCTTTTTGCTTTCTTTTTTTTCTCCCTCTGTCCATCTCTCTCTTCCTTCCCTTTCTCTCAGCATATACTCATGAATTTCTACTTTATTCCACATCTTGGGATTCAGCCATTATGTCCTCAAATACTCTTCACACCTTTTTTCTTTTTTCCTTGGCATCTTTTCATGTCCTCTTGACTGTTTGTATGTCTTCTTTGGGAAAACGTCTACACAAGCCCATTTTTTGATTGGTATATTTGGGTTTTTACTATTGGGTATAGGAGTTTCTCATATTTTTTAATATTAAACAATCATCAGATATATAATTTATAAATATTTTCTCCCATTCTGCAGCTTGCCTTTTCATTTTGCTCACTCTTTTGTTGTACAGATGTTTTTCAGCTTGACAGAGTCCTACCTGTTTGTATTTTGTTTGGTTGCTTGGGCTTTAGGTGTCATGTCCAAACAATGATTGTCAAGACCAACAACAAGGAGCATTTCCCCTATTTTCTTCTAGTAGTTTTAGCTTTGAATTTGAATTAATTTTTGTGAGTATAAGCAATTTCACTCTTATTCTGGTGAAAATTGGTGATCAAATTTTCCCAATACCATTTATTGAACAGACTATCTTTTTATCATTGCATACTCTTGGTTCCCTTGTCAAATATTAGGTTACCACATATACACAGGTTCATTTCTGGGCTCTCAATGCTGTTCCACTGGTCTATGTATCTGCTTTATACTAGTACCATACTGTGTGATTATTATAACTTTGTAATTAACCTTGAAATCAGAATGTGTAATGTCTCTCATCAATGTCTTATAATTCTGAGTATACAGATATTTCACCTTCTTGGATAAAATTTTTCCAAGTATTTTATTATTTTTGATGATACTGTACATGGGATTTTTAATTATATTTGATAGCTCATTATTAGGGCATAGAAATGCAACTAAATTTTGCATATTGATTTTATATCCTGCAACTTTTTAAATTTGTATAATGGTTCTATTTGTTTTTTTTAGTAAAGTCTTTAGGATTTTCTATATATAAGATCAAACCATCTGCAAATGGAAATCATTGTCCTTCTTCTTTCTGATTTGGATGCTTTTTATATTCCTTTCTGATGTAGATGCCTTTTATATCTTTTTCTTACCTAATTGCTCTGGCTAGTACTTTCAGTACTATGTTGAATAGGGATGATAAAAGTGGGAACCTTTGTCTTGTTCCCAATCTTAGCAGAAAGCCTTTTACCATTGGGAATTCTAGGTTTTTCATATATGGTCTGTATTATATTGAGGTACTTTCCTTCTATACCCAATTTGTTGAGAGATTTTATTATGAAAGGATGTTGAATTTTTTTTTTAAAGATTTTATTTATTTCACAGAGGGAGAGAGATCACAAGGAGGCAGAGAGGCAGGCAGAGAGAGAGGGGGAGGAAGCAGGCTCCCTGCTGAGCAGGGAGCCCGATGCGGGCCTTGATCCCAGGACCCTGAGATCATGACCTGAGCCGAAAGCAGAGGCTTTAACCCACTGAGCCACCCAGGCGCCCAGGATGTTGAATTTTATCAAATGCTTTTTCTGCACATATTGAGAAGATTAGATTTTTTTAAGTTTCATTCTATTAATGGGGTGTATCACATTTACTTATTTGCATGTATTAAACCACCAAGGCATCCCAGAGACAAATCCCTTCATATTGGTGTATAAGACATTTAAGATACTATTAAATTTGGCTTGCTAGCATTTTGCTGACAATTTTTACTTCTATCTTCATCAAAATATTGGCCTGGAGCTTTCTTTTCTTGTGTTGTCCTTATTTTGGCTCTCTTAGCGGAGCCACAATGACGTTAGGAGTGTTCCCTCCTCTTCCATTTTTTGAAAGAGTTTGCAAGGTCTGATGTTAATTTGATTTAAATGTTTGGTGGAATTTACCAATAAAACCATCTAGTCCTGGGATTTTCTTTGTTGGGGGGTTTTTGATTACTAATTTACACTCCTTACTAGTATTTAGTCTCAAATTTTTTATTCATGACTGAGTCTTGGAAGACTGTGTGTTTTGGGACTTCATCCATTTCTTTTAGGTTATCCAATTTGTTGGTATACAATTGTTCATGGTAGTGTCCTGGGATCCTTTGTATTTCTGTGGTGTCACTTCTAATATTTCCTCTTCCATTTCTGATTTTGAGTCATCTTTTTTCTTCATTACTCTTGCTAACGATTTGTCAAGTTTGTTATTAAAAAAATAAAAGGACTTAATTTTATTGATCTTTACTATTGTTTTCTAGTCTCTATTTCACTTATTTCTGCTCTAATTTTTATGTTTTCCTTCCATTTGCAAACTGTGAACTACTTTTTTCTTCTTTTTCTATTCCCTTGAGGTGTAAAGTTGGATTTTTTGTGATCTTTTCTCATAATGTAGGTGTTCATAGTTGTAAACTTCTCTCTTAACACTGCTTTTGCTGCATCCCATTAAATCAGTATGGTATATTTCTATTTCATTTGTTTGAAGTTATATTTATATTTCCTATTTAATTTCTTCTTTGACCCATGGGTTAGTCAGTAGGGTACTATTTAATTCCACAGACTTGTGAATTTTCTAATTTTCCTCCTGTTACTCATTTCTTGCTTCATATCATTGTGCTTGAAAAAAGATACTTAGTATAATTTCAATATTCTTACATTTTCTAAGGCTTGTTTTGTGACCTAAAGTACTATGTATCCTGGAGAATGTTCCATGTGTGCTTGGGAAGAATGTGTATTTTGCTACTGTTGAGAATATTCTGAATATGTCTGTTAGAAATATTTGATATAACTATAATTCAAATCCATTATATCCTTATGGATTTTCTGACTGCATGATCTATTGTTAAAAACAGAATATTGAAATTCCCCACTATCATATTGCTGTCTATTTCTCCCTTCAGATCTGTTAGTATTTGCTTAAAACTTCTAGGTGCTCCAATATTTTGTGTATGTATGTATGTATATATATATATATATATATATATATATATATATATATATATATATATATATATATATATTTACAATTGTGTTAGCCCCTTGATATACTGATCTCTTTATAATTTTATAATGACCCTTTTTTGTCTTCTGTTACAGTTTTTTACTAAACGACTATTTCATCTGATATAAGTATAGCTAACGCTGTTCTCTTTTGCTTTCCATTTGCATGGAATATCTTTTCCATCCCTTCACCTGAATGTTTGTTCTTAAAACTGAAGTAAATCTCTTCTTGGAAGCATACAGTTAGGTGTTTTTTAATATATTCAGCCACTGCCTTTCAATTTGAGAACTGAATCCATTTACATTTAAAATAATTTTTGGGTGCCTGGGTGGCTCAGTGGGTTAAAGCCTCTGCTTTCGGCTCAGGTCATGATCTCAGGGTCCTGGGATTGAGGCCAGCTTCGG
>LNAC01000627.1:557644-614362 GCA_002007465.1 Ailurus styani
CCTGCTCAGCAGGGAGCCTGCTTCCCCCTCTCTCTCTCTGCCTGCCTCTGTGCCTCCTTGTGATCTCTCTCCCTCTGTGAAAATAAATAAATAAAATCTTTAAAAAAAAATAAAATAAATAAAATAAAATAATTTTGACCTGAGGGTTACTGGGGGTGGGAAGGTAGGGTTAGCGTGGCTGGGTTATGGACATTGGAGTGGATTTGTGCTATGGTGAGTGCTGTGAAATGTGTAAGCCTGATAATTCACACACCTGTACCCCTGGGGCAAATAATACATTATATGTAATTTAAAAAATTAAAAAATAACTTTGCTAGGTAAGTACTTACTGTACTTAATGTCGTATTATTAATTGTTCTGGCTGTCTTGTAGTTCATTTCTTTCTTCCTCATTTACTATCTTTTTTTTTTAACTGTTTCTTTTTCTGTAGTGTACGCTTTGATTCCCTTCTCTATCTTCTGTGTATATACTACAGGTTTTTGCTTCGTGGTTATCATGAGGCTTATAGAGAACATCTTACAGATATAACAGTCTACTTTTAAGTTGATGACAACTTCAGCTCAATTTTATACAAAAACTCTACCCTTTTACTGTTCCCCCCCAGATTTTGTGTTCTGGATGTCAACAGGTACCTGGGTGAACCTAGGACCTGGATTTGCAGCGCACTGCAGAGAGACACCCAAGGCATCAGTAGTTGGTCTAGTGCCAGTGCAGCCTGGTTCTGAGGTTTGCAGTAATGCTGAGGACTCAGTTCATTCTCCTCTTCCCACAAGGAAGGTCTCTCTTTTCAAGACAGGTAGCCAGACTTGGGGGAGGGGTGATGGGGGGCAACGTGAATCTATTTTTCCTACCTTCCTCGGTGCATCTTTTCTTATTTCTGTTTCCGCCCAGGTACTATAACCCGTCGGCTGGTATCTTTAGCTCTTACGATGATATTTTTATGTGTGGCTAGCATTCACATAGATGTTCTGGGGAGCAGAGGTGGGAAGCAAACACTGGAAATATCATTGCCACCACTCTGCAGACATCACTCCCCACTTTTCATTTTTGCTTTTTTTTTTCTTCTTCTTTTATGCTTTTACACTTCCATTATCTTCCATAGATATTTGAAGAAACTTATAGCTCAGATTTGGGGTATTTGGAGTTCAAATAAAAGCTTTCTAGTGAAAATTATATAAAAGTCACTTTTTCCCACTAACTAAATTTATAGATCAACGAAGACACTGGAGACGGCTAAAAAGGTGGCAGAAAAGTAAGATATGTGTATATGTGTGGGGAACAGTATTTAGGGAAAAAAGGTGCTGTATTTACCAGTGACAACCTCAATCTCAATATGCCTTAAAACAGTCATTAATAAAATTAGGCCAGTCACACCTACTTCTCAAACTTTTCTTAGAGAAAGCTGTGGAGCTTTTCTTAGTGAAGCTGTTGGAAATGGCGGACAAGTGTTGGAAATGGTTGCGGATTCAAATCAAAATAAAGGAATAGATACAAGTATTTCAGTTTCCAAAGTACACAGACCTACCCTGGATAACTACCACTGTTGCTATAACTTCAAACTGTTAATTTTTGTCTTTCAGTAACTGCAGTTTCATATCCTTCCAAAGCCACCAGAGAAAAAAGCCACGAAACACTTTTCCGAACAAGATCTCTGACCCTTTCTGGCTTTCCTTCTTCTGTCCACTGCTGCCGCAAAGAAGCCCCAGCTTGGGAAATCTTCTCCAGTAGCACACAAGACAATCACAATTAGGACACATAGGCTGTTGGCATTTCAGTCGTACTCCATATACACTTCCCCATAGAAACCATGTTTGAAATAGCAAGTTACTCCCATTCATTAATATATTTCCAGAAGGTATATGAGAAGACTTTGCTAGGCCAACACGGGAATGAGAAACCACATAGTACTTTCGCCAAAATTAAGACTTTCTTAGTTGCCAATAACTATCTACAAATACAGTTTGGGAACATAACTGTTATTAGGTTGGCATCTGCAGCAATATTTTCTTTTCTGGAAACTTCTCCAGGAATCTAAGAAGAGTGCATAATATAACTGTTTGGAGAGCTGAGACAATCACTGCCATTCCTCATGGGCTCATACTTGTCCCCATTGCTCATACTCTTTGATTCCCCATCCCCTACATGCCCCACTGGTACACCTCCATTCCATTGTCTCCCTTCCTTCTAGACCTTTTTGCTCAGAGATCTTGTACATGGTCCACTGTGTCCTTTAATGAATTACTCTCCTTAAAACAAACTTCAAATTTTAACCTCTGTCACATAAAGCAAGATCTGTGTCTCACTTCAGATTCATGGTAGATAGCAACCTTACTAGTTGCCATGCAGTACATTCACTGATTTCGGGTAAAGAGTCTATTGCACTGTAGTCTGACATTATGTATTTATTTTATAAAAGAATTAAACAATGGACATCTGTAAAATCAGACTTTGCTAGGAAGGTACATAAGAAAAAGATCTGGGGGGTACCTGGGTGGCTCAGTCATCAAGCGTCTGCCTTCGGCTCAGGTCATGATCCCAGGGTCGGGGGATCCAGCCCCGGATTGGGCTCCCTGCTCTGTGGGAAGCCTGCTTCTCCCTCTCCCACTCCCCTCCGCTGGTGTTCCCTCTTTTGCTGTCTCTCTCTCTGACAAATAAGTAAATAAAATCTCTTAAAAAAAAAAGAGAAAAGAAAAATATCTGGATCATGTGATATATTCTAACATGAGCAACTATTCCATCCAAGGACAATGAATAGAGTGTGAACAGGAAAAAAAAATCAGCGGCTTTGGGAAATACTTAGTGAATTCAAAGGCCAAAAGCACTATACTTCCGTTATCCTTTCAGTGTTTGATCAGCTTACTGAACACATTTCTTTACTGTCTGGTAACTCGCCCATTGCAAAAATTCAATAAATACAAGATAATCATAGTAATACACAATAGCTATAAACACCATCATTCAGGACTGCTGGATCATTTTTATGAAGCTATTCATTCACCACAGCACCCTTCCTGACCCCAGAGACTTACTGTTCCTCTCCTAGAACCAGACTGACCTTTCTCACATCAACTAGGCAGCTCTTTAAGGAAGAAAAGCAAAGTTCCTTTTTCTTTGATGATTTGACCGTGGACTTGAATTCTCCTTCTTCTATAAAGCTTGGTTTTTTTGTTTTTGAGGGTTTTTTTCGAAATATGTAACTCAAAAGTTATACAGTAACTTCCTTCTAAACTCTCAGATCGTATCACATAAGAACTTGGCTTTAAAATGCCAGTGAAATTCTTTAAGATACTTCTGAGTGTGGTATGCAATGACTTGGCATCAAACTTCACTTTCAACCTCACTTCTCTTCTCTTCTCTTACAAAGCAGTTGACCTACCAAAAAAAGCCACATTTTCTATCCTCACTGCTCACTGATTCCTGTTATTTTATCTACTAAATTTTCTCTTCGTGGAATACATGTTTTCCCCCTGGATTTTAAAGTGCTACCTACTACTGAGGTCCAGTTAAAATGTCATCATTTACAAGGCTTTTTCTCATCACTTCATATAGACATAATCTATTTGAACTTCCCAGATCATTTACTATTTTTAAGTGCTTAATATTTCTTACAGTCTAGTTCATATCAAAACATTAACTAATTAGAAAAGACACTTTTGTGAGACTCATCTGAATGTCACTACAGTGCCACTCTACCTGGAAGCGCTAATTCAAAAAGATATATATGTCCCCACATTGAAGTATTATTTATAATAGCCAAGACATGGAAACAACCCAAATGTCCATCAACAGATAAAGAAAATGTGGGAAAGATTTATATAATGGAATATTATTTGGCCATAAAAACAATGAAATCTTCCCATTTGTGACATCATGGATTGACCTTGAGGGCATTATACTAAGTGCAATAAGCCAGACAGAAAACCATGAATGCTATGTGATCTCACTTGTACTATTAAAATAAAACAAAAACAAAAAAATCAAGTTCATGGATATAGAGAAGAGACTGGAGATTGTCTGAGGGGGGTGTGAGTAAAAGAGGTGAAGGGCACCAAAAGGTATAAATTCCCTGTTGTAAACCGAATGAGTCATGGGGATGTGGTATACAGCATGGCGACTAGAACGCTGGATGGCGTAACTGAAAGTAGCGAGGATCACGGACCTGAAAAGTTCTCATCACAGGAAAAAAAAAACCTGTAAACTGTATGATGACAGATGTTAACTGGACTTATTGCAATCATTTTGCAATATAGATAAATATCAAATCATTCATTGTCCACCTGTAATTAATAGAGTGTTATGTTAATTATACCTCAAAAGAAAAATTAAAAAAAAAAACAGTACAGAATTTAATTTAAAAACTTTACAGGATACATCTGAAACTGGGGTGCCTGGGTGGCTCAGTTGGTTAAGTGGCCAATTCTTGATTTTGGCTCAGGTCATGATCTCAGTGTCCTGAGATCAAGACCCACGTCGGGCTCTGTGCTCAGGAGGGAGTCGGCTGAACATTCTCTCTGTCCCTTTCCCTCTCCCTCTCCTCCCACTTATGCTCTCTCTCTAAAATAAATATTTTTTTAAAAAAGAGATACATCTATAATAATTGATACATTTTTGAGCCTAAAATTCAGTTAATTAATACTGCCACTTTGTTGGTCTTATTAAGAAACTTACAATCCTCCTCTCTCTCTCTGCCTTCCTCTCTGCCTACTTGTGATCTCTCTCTCTGTATCAAATAAATAAATAAAATCTTAAAAAAAAAAACAAAACTTACAAAATGGGGTGCCTGGGTGGCTCAGTGGGTTAAAGCCTCTGCCTTCGGCTCAGGTCGTGGTCTCGGGGTCCTGGGATCGAGCCCTGCATCGAGTTTCCTGCTCCATGGGGAGCCTGCTTCCTCCTCTCTCTCTGCCTGCCTCTCTGCCTACTTGTAATCTCTCTGTCAAATAAATAAAATCTTAAAAAAAAAAAAAAGAAAAAGAAACTTACAAGGAGGTCATAGGACTCATTCCTTTATTCCTACTGTGACTGAGTTTGACACGAAAGAAAATTTATGTGTTAGTATGGCAGGTATTCCTACCCCATCCCAGAACTTTTACAACTGTGAAATAAAATCTGAAAGCAAAGGTAAAGACAGAAACAGTCTTGGGACACAAACAGGAGAAAATATATGGATGACACATATTGGAGGTCATTGAACAACATGGGTTTGATGACACGTATGGATGGATGGATGGCACTGAACATGGGTTTGAACTTCATGGATCTACTTATACATGGACTTTTTTCCATTTACAGCACTATAAATGTATTTTCTCTTCCTTATGATTTTGCTAATAACATTTTCTTTCCTCCAGCTTATTGTAAGAATACAGTATATAATATATATAACAAAAAATAAGGGCTAATTGACTGTTTATGCTATTAGTAAAGCTAACAGTCAAGAGTAGACTATTAGTAGGTATGTTTTTGGTGAGTCAAAAGTTATGCAGGGATTTTCAACTGTGCAGAAGTCAGCATCCCAATCCCTGTGTTGTTAAAGGTCAACTGCATATAAAATCTACACTACTTTTAAATTTATTTTATCCTCATTAAAATGTATTCAGAATTGTCAGAATAAAAATGTAAAATACACAACAATGCAAGATTTTCTATTTATTTTTCCAGATTTTTTATTATTTATTATTTTTATTATTTTTTAATAATGCCTTCTCTCTCACACTCTCATTTTATAGTGTTCACAACTATTCTTTGAATCACTAAGAAATATTTTACACTACCAGGCCAAAAAATTTACCACACACAAAGTTCTGTTTTAATTATGTAAGCTATTTGTTTTGGATTTAAATTCTAACTTCTCCATTGCAATTTTTATAATGCCAGAACATTCTTCCATTACTTTCATCTTGGCAAAATAGTTTGCTATCACTATGGCTTAATTATAGCAATCGTAGAAGTAATTAAAAAAGACCAGCATATTATATTGGACATTCACATATGTAAGTAATATAGTTATTTACATATTAATAGATTCCCAAGTCTTTATTTTCAGTTCTGATATTAATGTACACAAGAATAAAGGTCACATAATTTTCTTTTAATGTCAAATGGGTTTTTAATCTACATGTTTTAATGAGCATTTAGTTCTTACCTCAAGAGACCACTTTCTCTAGATTAGTAAATAGCCAATACATTAGACTTAAAAGATAATACATGATACATAATTTTGAATTTCAAAATAAGAAGAGATCCTACAAGTAGTCAAACAAACTCTAATAATATTTTGACCTGTAGAATATCCACTTTAGCCAATACATTTAACTATTTTTTTGCACAGATCCTTGTCCAGTCAAGCATAGATATTGTTTGAAACTCCACCAAATATTTATCTTAGCTTCCCATAAGCATTCTCCAGTGACTATGAGGAGAGAAATGGGTAAAAGAAAAATAACCAAGAAAGGGAAAAAAGAAGAGAGATCAACATTTTGAGCCAACAGACTTTGATATAAATTTGGATAAATCAAATACTTGATTTCCTGGGTTATGGCCTTTTAATTTATATAAACTGTTTTCCATAGCTACCATTAATTAGGTCAAAGATTATGAAGAGATTTTCCCCTCAATTACTTTCTGTTAAGAACAAAACTCTTATCAGGTGACTAGTTTTAGAGTTTTTGTAATTATAGTACTTATAAAAATAATATATAATTACATGAAAATGTGAGGAAATAAAAGTGTAGAAAAATAAATCGATTTTTTACCAACTCTTACTTTTGTTTTGTTTTGTTTTGTTTTGACCTAAGCACAGTTTCATTTTCAGGCTTTAAGAGAACTACCAGGCTTTATTTGTTCAGTCACTGAGATGTTCTATCACTAAGGTTAATGTGCATAACTGACCTTATACGAAAACTGGTACCAGAAGTGGGATGGTGCAAAAATTAAACTAAAAACAGTTGTCACTTCCTTAGTAATAAGGTATTTGGTGCCAAGAAACTAATGGTTAGCAAGATGATTTTTCTTATTAGGCCAAAGCAAAACATTAGTAAAACTCTTACATATAGTAAATTAGAAATAAAAAATATATACCCAATATTTAGTAAAACACAAGAAACATTACACACACACACACACTCTCTCTCTCTCACATTTGTTTATATGCATATAAAAATATCTGTACTTAACCATAATTATAATTTATTTGAAAAATAGTAAGTCCATGTGAAATTACAGAAATATCACCAAACACCATTAAGGATTTGAATAATAAATATTAATCATTTTTCTATTAAATACTGCCCCTTCAAACTTTTCAAAATGAGACAACAGCTTGTCTTACTTCTTTTAACCATTTAAAATTATACATCCAAGTGTAATCTACCTCCTAGTAGTCCGTGTGATAGTAGTAACAGTCGATAAGCACTCATAATTTCAGAGGCATCTCTCATGAATATATTATCATCTTTATAGCAACCTTATAACTAGAGTTAGCCCTATTTTCAAGATAAAAGTTGAGGCACAGAAGAGCTGGCTGATTAGATAAAAGACAAACAATTAACAGAAAAAATATAAGTAAGGACAGTTATGGTCCAAAGTATAAAAGCATTCCTCTACCACAGGAAGCCCATATAAATCCAACGAAAAGTCAGAGAGAGCTGAGAAGTGGCTTGGAAGACACCAGAAGGCTAACTTGTCCATCTCTCTCATTATGATGCCATGACTACATGATTCCCAGCACAAACATTCACCAGTGCTGATGGGGAACAGAGAGAGTTCAATGAGCTATTACTGATTCGTTGTAAATCACAATATCTAAGAATATCATTTATGAATAAGTACATTACTGTTTTATATCAGTAATCTACACAAAGCAAGATTCTGAGGATGTCAGAAATGATGTGGGTTGTGTTCTTGCAGAGAAAAAGTTAAGAAAAAAGATGGAGGAAACTTGCAACTCCCAAGGATAATCAAAATGTGACAGTCTAGTGAAATGTTTAAAGGCGCAGTTTGTAAAAAAGTTAGTCCTGGAGATACTAGAAAAACTGCTCATTTTCTGTTTGCTATGAAAAAGCACTGCTATCATTAAGTTCTGTTAGAGGTGGAGAACCAGACCTGTATTTACTGCAGGATTTTCCAGTTATTAGCTATGTTCCTGAAGGATAAATCATAGTTATTGTGGTTCTATTTGTAAGACTTTTTTTTTTAAGGTTTTTGTGAAAATTGCATTTGAGTGCATAGGAAGTAGCTAGTAAAGACCTTAGCTTCACAGAAGGAAGGCAGGGAAGTTTTACAATTATTGTGGTGGTTGTTGCTAGATACTATCCATTAAGGGGCTGCCAGGAGAACAGTGAGATCTTTCTTTTGAACTCAAGTTGTTCATGCCAAATCCTAAAACCAAGAGTATAAATGTAATGCCCTTCTCTCAAATTCTTAACTCACTGTAACACTAAGATGCTACTACAGTTGTTCTCATTGATGGAGAAAGCTGACTTAACCTATCCTCCATGACAAAGAGTCTCCTGTGATGGGGCACCTGGGTGGCTCAGTGGGTTAAAGCCTCTGCCTTCAGCTCAGGTTGTGATCTCAGGGTCCTGGGATGGAGCCTGCTTCCTCCTCTCTCTCTGCCTGCCTCTCTGCCTACTTGTGATCTCTCTCTCTCTCTCTGTCAAATAAATAAATAAAATCTTTTAGAAAAAAAAGTCTCCTGTGAGTTAACCAGCTTATTCTGCATAATGCTTAATAAGTGTTTTGCTAATCAACATATCTCTTACAGATTGGAATTAAAAATTCAAAACTTCCTTTCAACCATCAGAGAAGCAGTCAGTGGATGGGAGAAGGCCAGAATGCTTTCAATATTTGATGTCATTAACAACTGAAGGCTAATGGCTGGCTGAAGGGCTGTTTATGAAGAATTCCAGTGGAAAGAATGCTACGATCCGTCAGCAAAGTCTGCCTTAGAGAAAGAAAGCAAATGAGAACTGCTGATGCTTGTTTAGAGAGTTATTACTAATACAAGCATGCTGCTTGGAAATAAGGACCAAAGAAATCACAACTCCCCATCTTCATCTTCATTATTACTAGGCAACTGCTGGATTCCCACCAGATGTCTGAAGGGTCTCCATGATTAAGTAACAAAGGGCAACGTGACACTACCACACTTGCCTCACAACCATGTCCAGAGGATATTCCTGAGGACTTGGGTTAAAAGCTCTGCCAGCATGATGTTAGAGCAGTAAGAAACTTCTTGAATCTTTCTTATTTTATTTGTAAAACATTGATAACATTTACCTCAACATTTTGCTGTGAGGATTTAACAACAACGTTTAACATCATGTCAGGCAGACACACAAAAAGCTTTTGATATATGGTACAATCACCGTCACAGACAGTGAGAGAGACCTCTGTGTGTGTGTGTGCACACGCGCGTGCGTGCACATGCATAAAGGGGAGAATGTGTATGGACTTTGATTTGGTTGTTTCCTGAACTTCTTTGTCGAGTATACCTTTAATTTTAGTCATGAGATAAGGAATGATGGTGGGGACTTAGCAATTTAAACACTTGACTGAGAAGTCGCCCATGAACTAACTTAAGCACTGATAAAGCTATCCCACAAAATGTACTTCTTGGGGTCATAGCGTCAAATGTCAACTGTAGGATAAACCAGAGTACTTCACAAAATGACATCATATACTTGGCTTTGAAATAATCAAGTAAGACAACTTGATTTTAAAACAGAATTGCAATGCTTTATAGTAGTCTGTACCCGTTTCCCTCCATCTGTAGTTTTTTTTTTTAATTCGAAAGCAGAGACCTATACCCTAATAACTCAAATGGCAAATACTTAAAAAATAATTGAGGAGAAGTCTTTATTGCTATTTTTTTTAAAAGATTTCATTTATTTCAGAGAGTGAGAGAGCAGGAGTGGGGGTGGGGCAGAGGGGAAGGGAGACACGGGACTCAATCCCAGGACCTTGGGATCTTGACCCGGGCCAAAGGCAGATGTTTTATAAAGATTTTATTTATTTATTTGTCAGAGGGAGAGAGAGAGAGCACAAGCAGGCAGAGTGGCAGGCAAAGGCAGAGGGAGAAGCAGGCTCCCTGCTGAGCAAGGAGCCTGATGTGGGACTCAATCCCAGGACCCTGAGATCATGACCTGTGCCAAAGGCAGAGGCTTAACCCACTGAGCCACCCAGGTGTCCCCCAAAGGCAGATGCTTAACTGACTGAGTCACCCAGGTGCCCCTTCATTACTATTTTTACTGTCAAGATCATTACATTTAGTCTCCTTCACTCTTGGTATGCACAGGGATTTTTGTGCCCCTGTGAACCATTTTCCAGCCCATATTATTCTCACAAAGAGAAGTCTGCTTTCTGAACTTCCGTGCACAGAGGTTTTCTAGAGCAATTTGCCTTTCCTTGGGGATATCTGAGAGGTCACAGTGAGAATTAAATTAGCAAGTGTACAATAAAAGCTAAGGGAAAAAAAGTTAAAAAGAAAAACCTAAGCATTTTCATGTTAAATGAGAGAGAAGGTAGAGAAAGACTAATAGAGTCTAAAGATCATGTTCTCATCCCAGAGAGATCATAAATCTACACTTCAAGGCAATAGGGAGGTGCTAGTTTAAACTTTAGAGCAAGAGCTGACTTGTATGCCAAGGTCATATTGTCATGATCAACTTCTAGAATAAATAAAGCCCTGGCAGAAATGAAAAGACTACTAAATACAAGCGTGCATGAGTGTGTTTGTCTATTGTCCAGGGTCTGAAAAAGATCTGAAAATAGTGCTTATTCTACAGGAGAGAGAAAGACGGCATTTTTTTCATTTATGTATTTCAGTATGATTTGACAGTATGTCTTTTTTGGATTAATAACATTAGTAACATTGGATTAATAAAGTGTGCACGCACATGCGCATGCGCACACACACGCACACACACACAGAGCTCTCCTCTAGTCTAAGTGGCCACAATGTGCAGCAGCCAGGACATTGTAACTGCTACTTTTCTGGCTCCAAAAGTTCCCCAGCAGTGCAGGGACTGAAGCAGAGAAAACTCCTGCGAGAATTAAGATTCAAATATTTTCAGGGCCAATTTTAGGAAAGTCCAGCTATTGATCGGAGAATCCATTGTGCAGGGAGAGAAAGGCCAACATGTTTATTAGTCTTTACCTTCTACAGCCGTGTTTTATGAACTGTGGGACTTGACCCATTCAAAGGTTATCTAATCAGTTTGGTGGGTCATGAAACAAATGTCCTGAAAACTGATAGGACTGAATAGAAGAGAAATAGAAATTATAGTGTAGGGCATGTAGTTCAGAAAAGGATCAGGTGTTTTGTTTTTGATTGTTTTTAAAGGTATTTCAGAGGTGTGTGTAAGCATGAGAGGGAGAGAGGCAGAGAACTTAATTATGACGCGAAATGCATTTCCTACTTTGGACCAGAGATAAAAATGATAAATAGTGATCTGGATAATAAAATTGGGGAGTAACTGAGTTTGAGAGAAAATAGCTATTTCCTCGACTTCATCCTATCACTTATTGGAATCTTCCCCTTTCTTTAGTTGAAGTGACATGAAAGCGTTTCCCCCACTCCTTTCACTAAACTTCCTACAAGTCTGAGGATTACCTTGAAGCTGGTCTCTGAAACTTTCTGTTTTAAATCCCCGTTACTCCTGGGGAAGGAGAAGGGTTAAGAGAGAGGAGTCAGTGGATGCTAAAGACATTATATGGGGCTTAGCATCCTATGGACACACTGTGCTTCCAGAAAGCACAGTGGAAGCAGTTACTGGAGAAAAGAATACCACCTATCTAACCTCAGCTGAACTGCATGCAGAGGAACTTTACACACACACACACACACACACACACACACACTTGCACATAGGCAAGTATGGTCTAACACAATTAAAAACCTTCTTTAACTTGTTTGCAAGACCACCTTTGAGTTTGTATTACAGAACAAATTCTGTCATTGTAAGCCTTTAAAATAAGATAGTCACTCATTAGCTTTGCCACTTCATTTCTTTGGAAAAGATCATCTACAGTCAAGATTAAGATGATTACGGACACTATTGATAAAGTTGCTATGCATCTATATTTATGGCCCAGTGCTGGTCCCTAACAGGTAGTGTAACTAATTAAGTTACTTAACTTTTCTGTCTCAAATTGCTCCATATATAAAATGGAGTTAAGAAACCCACATCTCAAGGTGGTTGTTCTGAGGATATCTAATGATGATAGATGCAGAAAATTTTTAGCAAGGCTGGTACATATTAACTACTGAATAAACAGCAGCTGTTATTATGATTATTGGGAAATACCAACGCTGTACAGATTAAGAGCTCAAAATGAGTGTATTCACTGATTTCAATATGCATGTTTGGGAGCTTGTCATGTGCAGTGATTACGAAAAGGCATAAAGGTAGCTCATTTGCTTCATGTGAAGGTACTATAGAAAACGCACTCACATTTTCACATTTACTGTAGAAAGACTCACATGTCTTTCACAACAGTGGCCACATTACCTCTGTGCCACGTGCAGAGGAGGAACAGAGGACATGACGCAGGGGAAACCACAGAAGGCTTCAGGGCGTCTGTGAAATCAAACCTGGGCATCCAAGATGTGCAAACTCAAACCAGAGGGTCAGTAGAAACGTCATGAGCAAAATAATTAATGAGAAAAGGGACAACGTGCGGGCGCCTGGGTGGCTCAGTGGGTTAAAGCCTCTGCTTTCGGCTCAGGTCATGATCTCAGGGTCCTGGGATCCAGCCCCGCATCGGGTCTCTGCTCAGCGGGGAGCCTGCTTCCTCCTCTCTCTGCCTGCCTCTCTGCCTATTTGTGATCTCTCTCTGTCAAATAAATACATAAAAATTAAAAAAAAAAAAAGGACAACGTGGCACTTTTGGGGACTAGCCTGCCATATAAGCATCTCTAGGTTAATTCAATGCCGTCTTCCCTAGCTCACCATATTATGTATATTGTATTTAAAACTAACAAAAGCTCTGTTGTTGCTTTTCCAAAGAAAAAAAAAAAAGGCAAGCCCAGGGCACCTGGGTGGCTCAGTCAGTTAAGCATCTGCCTTTGGTTCAGGTCATGATCCTGGGGTCCTGGGATCGGAGCCCCACATTGGGCTCCCTGCTCAGCAGGGAGTCTGCTTCTCCATCTGGCCCCCCAATGCTCAGGCTCTCATACTTTCTCTCTAATAAATAAATAAAATATATTTTAAAAAAAAGGAAAGAAAGAAAAAGGCAAGCCCAGAAAACTTCTATGAGGAGTAACTATGAATTTAACTCAAGTCTCTAAGAGCAGAAGCCACACTTTTAAGATTGCCTCCCAAAGGGAAGGAGTTCAGTGGTGTTGGAGTAAAGAGACACAGGCTAGAAAGAAAAGTCGGGCCAGAGTTCTTGAATGCTAAGATAGAAAGTACAATTCTGTTCAATGGATGTCAATGACACAGATTTAGAACAAAAAAAATGGAGTAGGCCTTATGAAAACTGTGTCCATGAAAGCATGTTTTCTTGATCAGAGTGAGAAAGGCTGGAAGGGCCACGTGGATGCACATGCAGGACCCTAGGGCAGTGATTCTCAGCTTTATTGGGCATGAAAATCACACACAGAACTTATAAAAATCGAAAGGTCTAGTCCATACAAACCTGGACCTCTGTGTGCATTATTAACTCTCCAGAAAATTCTCGACCCACCAAAGTATGGGAACCACTGGTCTGACAAGAAATAGGGTGGGAATGACCCAGAGTACAGGCCCCAGGAGTATGATGAAGGAGCAAGGGGAGAATCACAGGAAAGGGTGAACCAAGAGACGAGATTTACTTTCTGCGTGTCTGCTTCTTCAGTGAGAGATTTGGGGGCTAGAGCTTTTTCCAAACAAAAGCATAGAAAATTATTTCTGGTTAGCTTCACTGAATCTGAGGGATGAGATGAGGAACAGGAGGTATTCTTCAGAATGGAGAATACGACTTGGAGCTTGTGTAGTTCCTGGAACACTTGTGTTCACTAACCATTCAAGAGAGGGTTTCTTCGGAAGCATGAGGTGTTTGATTAGGGCGATTTCTAAAGTCCCTTTCAATTCTAAGTTGGATGTAGAAATTGTACAAAAAATTAAATATTAATATGAATCGTAGTATAAAATAGGTACTTGAAAGCCTTCATGGGAAAACGTGAGGAGTATAACAACGACAAAAAAAAGATAAATATATGTGCCATAGGACAGGTATATTCATTTACAAGTAGAAAACATATTATATTTCCATTTAGATTTAATAAAAGTAAAATAATATGCATATCCTTGTTTTAAACTACCGAGTTTAAAATTACTTTTCTTTATTTCATAAGCTTAGATCGGTAATTATGTGTAAGTAATTTATTTTTCAGTCTATAGAGCCAAGCTACTTTTCTACTAGAGAATTTTAAATATCTAGGTTTTAACTCTACATGAAACAGAGTTGTATACAGTCTAGTAAAAGTAGAGAACCCTGGAAGGATATGACCTGTTTCAAATAATAAAGTTTTCACTCTGTGTCTCTGTGTGTGTGTGTGTGTGTAAAACACTGAATCATCTTTCTCATCCACACTCCATAGTCTCAGCTTGCTTCTCCTAAGTTAATTAACTAGTTTTAGTCTCACTTTTAAAACTTCCAAGGTAAGTTATTAGTTCTCAGTCCTTGAGATGGAGTTTACAGACATTAGAGATTGAAAAAATACTTACTATATTTTTTTCCCAGCAAACCACAAGCAGTATTAGAGCATTACAGATTTTTCTCCTGATAGTCTTTGCGTGTCTATAGTTTCAAAATTTTTACAATTCTTTTTACACCAAAAAAGTATAACAAACAAATTATTACCAAATCTTGGCGGTTTCAATAGAAATCTTCTGTAATATGATTCATTTTTCATTAAATGCAATACTTACTAAAATGTACATGTATACAAAAAATATAATAAGTTTATAAAGCTCCCTCTTTCCAAAGACTTAAACAATGAAAGCTTATTTAAAAAGTCCTAAAAGGAAATAAAACAAGAGAAAATTATAATGAAGGTGTCAATACAACGCTAACTGTTCATGAAAGGAACACTACCTACAAAAATGAAAAGAAAGCAAAAAAATGGCTGAGCAAACTATGGGATATCCATGCAATGGGATGCTATTTAGCAATAAAAGGAAAGGACTACTGGTACACCAACAGCGTGAATGAAAATCAAATGCATTATGTTAAGTTACAGAAGCCAGTCCCTAAAAGCTACATATTGCATGATTTTGTTTTTATGACAATTTGGAAAGGACAAAACTATAGACAGAAACATGTCAGTAGCTATGAAGAACTGACGTCAAAGAAGAGTGACTAAAAAGGGCCATGAAAGAGTTTTAGGGAACTCTGACGTATTTTAATTCTGATGCAGTTACATGGTGTACGCATTTGTCAAAACTGAGAACTGTTCACTGACAAGAATGAACTTTGCTGTATGTAAATTACATCTCAATAAACTTGACAAAAGAAAAAAGAGGGGAAAACAAGTTTGAATTCTAAATGGAAGAATCAGCAATTCCTTTACTGCAAGATAAATATTTCTAAATGATTTAATGTATTCCGAAGCCTAACCTCACACTGATAAATAATTTTTGCTAAAATAGTCTGGACTAAAATGAAAAATACAATTTCCTTATTTCATTAAATCCCTATGTTCAGATAATTCAGATGATCCAGAATACATTTTATGTAAGTTGAAAAAAGAAAGCATATGTGTACTTCAGATATAACTCTAAGCAAAAATTTAAAATTTAATCTAGAGACGATCAATCCCATCCAAGTGTCTTGATGTCATAATAATGCAAGATGTAGTATCTTTCTGTATTCACAGAGTATAAGAATGTCCTGGGAACATGGCTATTTATATGGGGTTTCTAGCCTTTAATATAAATATGAAATGTGCCTTCGTATCCACAGTCAATATTTATGTGCCCTGGTTTGGTGATTTCTTTTTGTGTTTTGACTTACTTGAGATTTGTAGTTCTTTAGACAGGAACACATCCATTATGCCACCTGGAAAGCGTAACCTATTACAATCGGTTATACAAAGGTAACTCCATTAACAAGCAAAATCCAAGGCCCAAGAAAGTAATTTGAAATAGCAACTTCTGCTCTGAAATCAATTTCCTCCTTCAAGATATTTAATTAAATTGTGCTTCCTCTAACTACTATTGGAAATACTGAATTGATACAACAGTTATAAGTAGTCAAAATGAGCATTTTAATAAACTGTTACAGATAGAAGTGCTCAGTGAAGTATCATTTCAAAAGTATTAAGTATTTCAAAGCCAACTAAGATTACCTAACACAATACTACTGTTTGAACTGTTTGACTGTTTGAAGATTTTCTTCATGCTTGTTAAGTTTTACTTTGTTTTATGGATAGCTGACAGTATACTGATAAGTATTAAATTGAAAAGTATAGGTTTACCATGTCTGAAATGATTTGCATAGAAATATAGAAGAGAACCACATGATGACCAAACTGGTAACTTTTCTAACTCAAAACAGAAGCAGATCTCACTGACTTTTCTCACTGTGTCTTTGCAGAAATGTGTCCAATTCAACATACAGTTTGGCATATATTCACACATATATACAACTCATAAAGGTATATATCTAGAGCTATAAGTAATTAAATTCCTTTTTAAAAAATAATTAACGTATTTATCTGACACAGAGAGAGAGTGAGCGAGCATGGCGGGGGGGGGGGGGGGGCAGGGAGGGNATTCCCTACCAAGCAGGGATCCCAATATGGGGCTCGATCCCAGGACCCTGGAATCATGACGTGAGCTGAAGGCAGACGCTTAACCAAATGAGCCACCCAGGCACCCCAGTAATTAAATTTCTTAGTAAAGAACATACCAAATAGTGCATGATACACACACTGTGACAGAAAGTAATACTCAACGAATCTACTTCACCTACCAGAATTTGCTCACTGCATCATGACTAAATCTGCAAACAAGGCAGAGGACAACAGCATTCTAAGTGACAAGATGCTTATTATATACACTCTGTTGAAGAGCGAGTAAAACTGAATGCCAGCTTTGTTGACAAGTTCTGTCACTGGCTTCCATTGCTGTCAGATGACATATCTGACAACGAGAGTTTTGATGGAGATGATACTATCAGAGAGTCAGAGAAAGTGGTCATCAGCCAAGTGGAACAAGCCTGGCAAAAAAATGAAACGAGAAAAGCCTCTTAATCCAGACATGAAACCCTGGTCCCATCTTTGGATTCTTGCCTTTATACTTTGCAACATGTACACACTGATATTTACTCCAACATGACAAGTTTTGACTTTTTTCCTCAATGTTTCTTAAAGTTCATTTACCTAGATGAAATGTATGAATTCCTGAAAATGTACAACCTACCAAGACTGAATCATAAAGACACAGAAAATCTGAGCAGACCAATTACTAGTAAGAAGACTCAACAGTAATCAAAAATTTCTCAACAATGAAAAGACCAGGACCAGATGGCTTCATTGGTGAATTCTACCAGACATTTAAAGAATTAATGCCCAAACTTCTCCATCCCAACCAAGAAACGCAAGAGGAGGGAACACTTCCAAACTCGTTTTATGAGGCCAGCATTACCCTGACACCCAAGTAGATGATACAAGGAAAGAAAACTACAGACTGATGTCCCTGATGAGCACAGACACAAACACCCCCCCCAAAAAAATTCGCAAACAAAATTCAAAATTCAACAGTACATTTAAAGAATCATCTACTACGATCAAGTGGGGATTAATTCCTGGGATACAAGGATGGTGCAACGTATGACAATAATAAATGTGATATACCACATTAACAAAATAAAAGATGAAAAAAATATCGTCATCTAAACAGATGCAGAAAAAGCATTTAACAAAATTCAACATCACTTCATGATAAAAACAGTAAAACAAATGGAGTATAAAAGAAAAACACCTCTACACAATAAAGCCCATAAATGACATCCCACGGCCAGCATCATACTCAAAGGTGAAAACTGAAAGCTTTTCCTCTAAGATCCAAACAAGACAAGGATGCCTGTTCTTGCCACTTTTATTCAACATGGTACTAGAAACCCTAGTCAGAGCAATTAAGGCAAGAAAAAGAAATAAAAGGCATTCAAATCAGAAGAAAGAAGCTTAATTTTCTGTTGCAGATGACATGATATTGTAAGTACAAAACCCTAAAATCTCCACCAAAACAACTGTTAAACTAATAAATGAATTCAGAAAAGTGGCAGGATACAAAAATCAACAAAAAATTAATTTACATTTCTATACACTAATAATAAGCTGTCTAAAACAGAAACTAAGAACCCCATTAACAATAGCATCAAGAGTAAAAAAATACTTGGAATAATTTTAACCAAAGAGGTAAAATCCTGTACACTGAAACTCATAAGGCATTGATGAAGGAATTGATGAAGGTACAAATAAATGGAAAGACACTCTGTGTTCAAGAATTGGAATAATTAATATAAAAATATCCATGCTGGGGCTTCCGGCTGGCTCAGTTGTTAAAGCACAGGACTCTTGATCTCAGGGTCATGAGTTCAAGCCCTATGTTGGGTGTGGAACCTATTTAAAAAAAAAATGTCCACACTATCCAAAACAATCTAGAGATTAATACAAAATCTCTCAAAATTCTGGTGACTTTTTTCTTTAAAGAAATAGAAAAAAAAACTATCCAAAAATTTCAGTGGAACCAAAGACGACCCCAAATGCCCAAAGCAACCTTGGGAAAGAACAACACTGGAAACATCACACTTCCTTATTTCAAACTATATTACATGCGACAGTAATCAAAATAGTATGATAGTGGCATAAAAACAGATGCATAGATTGACAGAATAAAACAGAGTACAGAAAGAACCCCATATATGTATGTTCAATTAATTTTCAAAAAAGGAGCTAAAAATATACAATAGGGAAAGCACAGTCTCTTCAATAAATGGTGCTGGAAAAACCCGAGACCCACAAGCAAAAAAATGAAAATGGACCACCATCTTATACCATACACCAAAATCAACTCAAAGTAGATTAAAGACTTGAACATAAAACCTAAGAACTAAAGCTCCAGGAAGAAAATATGGTACTGGTCTCAACAACGAATTTTTAGATTTGATACCAAAAGCAAAGGCAACAAAAGCAAAAACAAACAGGCAGGGCTACATCAAACTAAAAAGCTTCTGCACAGCAAAAGAAACCATCAACAAAAGTGTCCCATTCCTGTGGAATGAGGGAAAATATTCACAAAGCATATATCTGACAAGGGGTTACTATCCAAGACATAGATAACTCACACAATTCAATTACAAAAAAATTCAAAAAAAAGAAAAATTTAAATAGGGCAAAGGATCAGAGTAGACATCTTCCAAAGACATTCAAGTGACAAATGGCAAATGAGTACATAAAATGATACTCAACATCACTGATCATCAGGGAAATGTCAATCAAAATCACAATGAGTTATCACTTCATGTCTGTTAGGTTATCTATTATTAAAACACAAAGATATAACAAATTCTAGCAAAGATGTGGAAAAAGGGACCCCTTGTGCACTGTTGGTAGTAATGTAAGCTGGTACAGTCACTATGGAAAACAAAAAATTAAAATGAAACTACCATTTGATTCAGCAATCCCACTCGTGGGTATAACAACCAAAAGAAACTAAATCATTTTTGCAAAAAAGATATATATATTTTTTTTTGAGGGGGGGGAGAGAGAGAGAACTAGAGAGAGAAAGCAGAGGGAGAGGGAGAGAGAGAATCTTTTAAAGATATTTGAGAGAGAGAGAGAGAGAGAGAGAGAGAGAGAGAGAGAGAGAGAGAGAGAAACTCAAGCACAAGCAGGGGAAGGAGCAGAAGGAGAAGGAGAAGCCGCCCCTCTGCACTGGGCACAGAGCCCCATGCGGGGCTTGATCCCAGGACCCTAAGATCATGACCCAAGTTAAAATCACAAGTTGTATGTGTAACCGAATGAGCCACCCAAGTGCCCCAGGGAGAGCGACTCTTAACCAGGCTCCAATCTCAGCATGGAGCCCAATGCAAGGCTTGATCTCATGACCCAGCGGTAATGACCTGGGCCGAAATCAAAAGTGGACACTTAATCGATTGAGCCACCCAGATGTCCCCAAAGAGGTATATTTATGTCTCTTTTATATCTCATTATATCCCCATTTATATCACAATAGTAAGGAAACGATCTCAGTGTCCATCTACATGGACACTGAATGTAAAAGAAAATGTGGCAAATATATATAATGGAATACAATCCAACCTTAAAAAAGAAGAAAATCCTTCCATTTGCAACTGATTGAACCTGTTGCAAATAATTGAAGCTGGAAGTCTTATTCTAAATGAAATACATCAGACAAATACAAATATTGTATAGTATCACTTATATGTGGAATCTGAAAAATGAAGTCGAATGCATAGAAACAGCAGAGTGGTGGTTCTCAGGGGCTGAGGAATAAGGGAAATAAGGAGAGGTTGGTAAAAGGACACAAACTTTCAGTTTAAGATAAATAATATCTGAGGATCTAATGTGTAACACGCTGACTATAGTTGCTAATACCATGGTATAAGGTGAAATTTTTTAAGAGGGTAGAATTTAGGAGTTCTCACTAAAACAAAACAAAAAGCTAAATTTGTGAGGCAATGGATGTTTTAAGTAATATGCAGATTAATAATTAATACACAGATGCCGCTCCTCCAGGAAAGCATAAAGGGAATCCATTCACAATGTATACATATGTCAAATCATTATGCTATATACTTTTTTATTCTTTAAATACATAATTTTGTAAACTATATCTCAATAAAGTTGAATAAAAAGTTATTTAATTTTGACCCATGTAAAGCAATATATGTTGATTTAAAAAAAAATAGACACAGGTAGGGGCATCTGGGTGGCTCAGTTGGCTAGGCATCTGACTCCTGATTTGGGCTCAGGTCATGATCATGGGGTCATGAGATCAAGCCCAGCCTTGGGTTCCACGCTCAGTGTAGAATCTGCCTTAGTTCTCTCTCTCTCTCCTCCTCTTGCGTGCTCTCTGTGTATGTCTCAAATAAATTAAAAAAAAAATCTTTTTAAAAAAATGTTTTGGATTCTGAGGCAACTGGGTGGTTCATTTGGTTAAGCACTCAACTCTTGATTTCAATTCAGGTCATGATCTGGGGGAAGGGAGGGTGGGATGGGGTGTGAGAATAAGCCCCACACAGGATGCTGGCCCAGTGGGGAATCTGTTTAATATTCTTTCTCTCCTTCCCTCTCTGTCCCTCCTTCCCTATTTTCTCTAAATAAATAAGTACAATCTTTAAAAAATACAGTTAAAGAAAAAAGTATTAAGATACTTATAGCAACAGAGAATTACTGTTAATATATGATTCACATTTAGCCATACCCATTAATGTATTTCCCTACATAATTTCATTCAAGCCTATAGTTTCGACTATCCACAGTTGACTCCCGAATCTACATCTCTAGCCCAGTTATCACCAGAGTTCCAGATCTACATTTTCATCTGCTTGGTTTTAACATTAACATATTTGAAAGCATCATTGCCCTCACTTGGTCCTTGTTCAGCACTGCCCATTTCAGAGAAGGGTCTCACCTTCCATCTAGTTGATCAGTCATAAATCTGAGGCCTCTTTAACAGCTCCCTCTCACTTCTCTCCTCAACAAATCCATTACAAAGATCATCTAATTTGTTTGTTAAACATCTCTTCCTCTGTGATCTTTTCCTCATCCTCACTGTCCTCTCAAGTTCAAGTTATTATGATCTGTCCTGTGCAGTATTTCTTGCTTTCTTTTTTTTTTTTTTTTTTTAAAGATTTTATTTATTTATTTCATAGAGGGAGAAAGATCACAAGGAGGCAGAGAAGCAGGCAGAGAGAGAGGGGGAAGCAGGCTCCCCGCTGAGCAGGGAGCCCGATGCGGGCCTCGATCCCAGGACCCTGAGATCATGACCTGAGCCGAAAGCAGAGGCCCCAACCCACTGAGCCACCCAGGCGCCCTATTTCTTGCTTTCTAACTGGTCTCTCTGCTCCCCTTCTTCCTCCTTTTGAAAGCTCCTCCCCACAAACATCAGAGGAATTTATCTAAAATGCCAATGGGCTAATGGTTTTTTTTTTAAGATTAAACAATCTGGAATATCATAAATCGACTATGATCTCTATCCTACCTAAAAGGTGAGTATGATGGGGTGAGTAAGATTCAATGTGGATTCAAAGCCTAGCTCTGCCAGGATTGTGGGACCTGGGGTCAATTTTTAATTTTAGTGTTGTCATCTGTAGAAATGAAAAGAGCCATATCTACCTCAAAATTGAGAGTATTTTATATAATAACTGCATAGTGTTTGATACCCAGTAAACATTCAGTATTTGTTACCTAGCAATTTTTTATACTAGTTTCCCCAGTTGTACTTTCCTAAATTCACTGTTATTCTGTAACCTCTAGCCACCTATACTTTATTTCAGTTTCTAGATTGAAAAAAAAAAAAAAAAAAAAAAAANTCTTCTTCCCCATACTGTTAACCCCTGACTTACACATAGCTAACTCTTAACTCTCCCATCCTTCAGATTTAGGATGGCCAGTTAGTTCAGGTATTACTTTTGAATGCTTTGCTAAGACCACACTTTTATTTTCACAGTGTTTTCACAATTGTAACTTTACATTCATTCATTTACATATTTACTTGATGGATATCTTTCATTTAACAGACCATAAGCCCAAAGGGAGCTGAACTCATGCTAGTTTGGGATCATCCGTAGCGCTTTAGCACCCATAATACTAGCTAAGACAGAGTTGGGGTTAAATAAACGTTTATTGAATAAATTAAATGTGATTTGCAGCTTTTATATTAATGAGTAAAATTCTGCAGTAAAATTTTATTTATTTATTTTTAAAGATTTTATTTATTCATTTGACACAGAGAGAGAGATTACAAGTAGGCAGAGAGGCAGGCAGAGAGAGAGGAGGTAGCAGACTCCCTGCCGAGCAGAGAGCCCGATGTGGGCCTCGATCCAAGGACCCTGGGATCATGACCTGAGCCGAAGGCAGCAGCTTTAACCCACTGAGCCACCCAGGCGCCCTAATTTTAATGGTTTCATTCATGTCCCCAAGTATTTATACAGCATGATTTACTTAAGAACACATTTTGATGAGAGTGAAGTTTGCTTCCAAATCCTATGACAAGTACTGGTGTGATAAACATTGTGGAGCACCTCTGTGAGTGTTATTTACCGTTTTTGTAGAGAAGTCTCAGAATTTCCCCCTCAGTATGCTTTACCCACCAGTCTGAATCCCAACAGCTTTCTATTTCTCAGGGTTTCCTCAAACTTTCTAGTATATTGCTGCCTCTTGACTACAAACTTTCTTACGAGTTTCTTTTCGGTTTCATATTTTTCATTTAATCTTTTTCTGCCTTGCAGGGGGACATGTCTGATGCTCAGTCATCATTTTGGACACAGTCTCCTAAAACTGTTCACTTTTCCCCCTCAAACTACTATAAATAATATGCATTATCTAATTCTTAGTTTCTTATATACTTAGTGGTCTGTACCTAGGACTGTTAGTTTTTCCACTTTCAGGAATCTATCCGGATTCAGAATTTACTTGTCAAAACCTCCTTAATAAGCCATTGGCACAGCCACAATCAAACTCACTCTCTCCAGCTCCTTCACTGGGCCTTGTATCTCTCCCCAGCACATTATGACAAGCTTGTGTGTGTGTGTGTGTGTGTGTGTGTGTGTGTGTGTGTATATATATATATGTATATATATATGTATATATATACAGCATAAGCATATATATGCTTATATATATGTATATATATATACAAGCATAAGCTTGTATATATATATACATATATATAAGCATATATATATATGCTTATGCTGTATATTACCCTAATCCTATTTGTTAAAAATACACACAGATTTATAGACACACAGATACCTCTAAAACTTTAAGAGTACATTTTTGAGCCCCCTATGCCACACATTTTTATTAAAACAATCCCTGATTTACTACTATTTTTCTGCCTAACTAGAAGCATACCAATACACACACACACACAAACACACAGTGTTGTGCAGCCCGATATTGCCAGAATACTATTTCAAAAGACTGAAATCTGGATTTCTTTGTGAAATTTTTAAATGTTGTTAACAAATCCTAACCACCACAGAATACACACTTTGGACCAAAAAAAAAAAAAATACGTACTGGAGTATACACACAATACATAATTCATTTGGACTAGGTTGGAAACTTTGTAATTTCTGATGTAGTTAATACCTTTTGATGTTTTAGAATCAAAATAAACAGTATGATTTTAATTCTAATTCACTAACTGTATAATATTTTAGTTACATATAAATTATATTTATATATGTACATTATTTGAAGAGTGGATACGATAATTAAAAGTAAATTATGTGAAATACATAGTATAGCATCTGGTATAGGAATGGCAAACAATTGTTATATTTCCCTTTAGAACTTCTCAAGAATCATCAAAGGCACAGTGTATTTTGTCTGGTCTTGGTTTGGGAAATATCAATTAAATAAACTCACAGGTAAGGCAGGCCTAATAATTTCTCAAATTCATTTGTGTCAGTGACATATTGCTCCTCTATCAAGGATTAGTTATGCCTATACTATACATAATAACCTGCAAACAGATGACAAATAATTTTTCCTGAATGCATTTTTCTTAGAATAATATTAAACTCAATGTGTCATTAGATCACATGGAAAAATCTACATAAAGGTAAAATTGGAAATATATATATGTGTGTGTATATGTTTATATATATATACGTGTGTGTGTGTGTGTGTGTATTTTTTTTTTTAAATAGGCTCCATACCCAGCATGGAGCCCAATGTGGGGTTTGAACTCATGACCCTGAGATCAAGACATGAGCTGAGATTAAGAGTAGGATGCTTGGGCACCTGGGTGGCTCAGTGGATTAAAGCCTCTGCTTTCGGCTCAGGTCATGATCTCAGGGTCCTGGGATCGAGGCCCGCATCGGGCTCTCTGCTTGGCAGGGAGCCGGCATCCCCCTCTCTCTGCCTGCCTCTCTGCCTCCTTGTGATCTCTCTCTCCCTCTGTGAAATAAATAAATAAAATCTTTAAAAAAAAAAAGAGTAGGATGCTTAATCAACTAAGCCACCCAGAAGCCCCACAATTTTTTTTTCTTATCACTGTCTTACAAGAACTCACAACATCAGTCATTGATAGTGATAATGCGTACGATTTTGCTAACCACCAGCAGATTATAGTGGTGTATGGAACAAAGTAGACAATATAAAATAATGGCTAATATAGACTGTGGTGTTATCCTGTCTTCAAACATTTGACCTGCAACAATGCCAAGGGAAAAGGGCAATTAAATCTTCCTGAGTGTCAGGATCTCCATCTACATGATAGGAACTTTAGTTTTTATGGGTTAAAGATTAAAGTACATGATGCTTATAAAAATCACAGTGAGCACTCAATAAATACTAGTCGTTGGTGGTATTATTAGCATCATGCCATTACTCTACCACAGCAAGTTAATTAGGTTGGGCTAACTGGCTCATACTTCTCTAGCTATTGATGATGGATGATAAATTCTGATAAAAAATTCAACCACTTATACTTTAATGACAATTTTTTAGGACAATTTTTTCCTTTATTAATGTAATAGCCAAAGCAAGGTAGCATCATTATAGATAAGAGAATAAGACAGTATAATTGTGTTTCCCTCCCAGTTCATTTCCAAGTCAACTGTGCAACTCTGATCTGTCTCTTTCTGTTCCTCATAATTTGGCTCATGATATATAAGGCTAATTTATTCTCTTATTACTAAGCTTCCCAACTTTTAAAGATGTATTTATTTATTTTATTTGAGAGAGAGAGAACCCAAAAGCAGCAGGAGGACAGAGGGAGAAGGAGAGAGAGAAAATCTCAAGCAGACTCCACGTTGAGCATGGAAGTCAATGTGGGGCTCAATCTCATGATCCGGAGATCATGACCCGAGCCAAAACCAAGAGTTGGACGCTCAACCAACTGAGCCACCCAGGCATGCCAAGTTCTCCCAACTTTTAAACTGAGAATTTAGGGTAAGATTTTAAGAATTACAAACTTCTCTATGTTAGATACCACATATGATAAAAACCAATCATCTCAACAGCTGATAACTATGGCTCTATTATTATTGTTGTTGTTATTCCTTATGCAAGTTTCTGGACTTCAGGACCATGGACAAGAGAGACCAGTAATAAAAATGAAGGTATATATTTGTGGCCTGAAGTAAAATAAATATAGAAACATACTTAAAATCAGAGTGGGAAGTCTCAAACCCATGTAAATATGCACATATTCTCAGGACTGGGATACAAAAATTAATTGCATCCCTATTATGTAATAAATAGTGGAGAAATTAATGTAATATAATTTTCCTCATTTTCACCATCTAAAAACCAAAATTACTCAACCTAAAACCTCAGATACAAACAGGCAAATGCAAACCTATGATATGAGTGTTTATGATCTTATGCTGTACAACTGAAACCTGTTTCCACTTCTTTAAGCTGTGTAACTGTGAACTCTTCGTGGTCTTGTTTATTATTTATAAAATGGAGATACTAGTTGCCTTTCACTTTGATAAAGAATTTAGTACATGTATCACTGAACACAGAGACTAGTGTATATGAAGCACTCGATGTGATTTGGTGGGCAATGATCATGGCTATTAGGATAGGTAATATTAATGCTTCTAACACTAATAGTTTAATCGATTTCAATCTGAACATCCAATGTTGCCCCCCTTTAGGAAAAAATATACTATAAAAACTACATGGTGTCTTTGTCAATTAAAACACAATTTCATCCAATAGCACTATTTGTTTCAACTATGGCCAAAAAACAGTCATCACAAACTGACTTACAGTTCATGAACATTATGGAACCAAACATTAGACATGGGAAATTGAAGTACAGTTTGCTACATTTCCAGTACATACTACTCTACAGAGGATTTCCTTGACATGATAAGAAAGCCAAGGATTTTACTCACAACATTCTCAAAGAAAAAAAATTTAGATGAAAGACACAGCTTGGTGCAGTGGACTGAAAGGGAATGAGATCTTATTGCTTCCAACTAATTTATTTTAAAGGAGGCTGGAAACTTTACGGCATTAGAATTACTTAGATTATGCTGGAATTTGGGGGGGGGCATTGGTTGGGGAGCTTAGGAAAACCTTTAAGAAATCAATTTCTTGGTTTATTACAGGACATTTTATTTTTCACAAAATTTGACACAGCTGGCTACTGCTTTAAATCTTAATGCTGGTACAATAACCAGAAACCATACAACTGAAAAGAAATGTATTTTCCCTAAGGTGTATATTTTATTCAAATGTCATGCTCTGAAGAAGTATAAACAGAAGAGAATAAAAGTTTTTCTAGAAAATGTAAGGATACAGCAAACTTGCTTGCTCTATGTAGTCATACACTGATTAAAATCACAGAAAAGATACGAAAAGCCAGAGATCATGTTTCAAGAAGAACCAAATCCTTTTTCTTTTCTTTCCCAAGAGCTCAAAGCTACTTATTTCTTGAGTTCATTTTTTTACTTATACTTGACAGCTAAGTTACAAGGGCCTTGAAGTAACATTTTACACAGGCAAATGCAAATATAGTAATTGCGTCCTCTTGAATACATGTCAAAAAGCTGTATCAAGAAAGTGAAGCTCTGTATAAAATATTCAGTTCAGCTCAACACATGTTTATTGAATCTTTTCAAGAAACTGAGAACTAGCTCTCTGACAAAACATTTGTAATTAAGACGTTGGAATTGTACTTGCCCTTGAAAAGAATATAATCTCATGGGTGAGAGACAAAGACAATGAATGACAAAAAAGGTTATGTAATATGACTAGTGGCAAAACAGAGCATGCAGGGGGTGTATCTAACCCTAACTGTAAGTGTGAGAGAAGCTGATGTCTGAGCTGAGTCTTGGAACAAGTAGGTTAGACAAATAAATAAGGAAAGGACAACCCTAGATATGATTAAGCAATAACTGTGTGAGCAAAGACAAAAAGACATGAGAACCAGTCATGTGTTTTTGGAGATGAAATAGGTTCAATATCTAGACTGTTAGGCAAAATGACAGGAACCAACACTGGTGATGTAGTTCTCCAAAGAGCTTGATTTTCATGTTCAGGATAGCAGATGCTTTAGGGTAGGTGATGGGTGGCACTGAGGTAAAATAGGATTGAATGTGTATCAGTTAAGTCCATCTGGCAGCATTTTGTAAAGGAATGGCATTCTTTCTTTATTCACCCTACATTAATAAAATACCTATGTTCAGAATACATTTTAGCTACTGAGGAAGACCAATACATAGCAAGTTATGGCTATATGGAAAGAGTCCCAGCATTAACAGAGGAAGTAGTCTATGAGCAAAAAGTTAAAACAAAAATGTTAGAAGTCCAAGTAAATAATGGTAACTACCAGTTACAAAAACAGCAGTAATACTAAATGAGCTTCATATGACAAGCACTTTATACATGTTTACCATACTCTATGTCATTGATTACTCCCAAAAGAAGTCCAGTAACTATTATTAAATAGCTACTATTCTATCATTTTACAGATGAAGAAATCAAGATTTAAAGCCATGAGATGGTTACCCAAGGTCAAATAGCTGATAATTAGCAGACCTAGGATTCACAATTAGGTTGTCTGATTTCTCCTCTTTGCTCCTAATTATGAAATATCTTGGTAAAACCCTTCAGTGAAAACAATTCACCTAGGAGAGGATGGGAAATTAACATGTGAATTAGGTCTTGAGGATTAATAGTAGCTTATCTGACAGATAAAGGGATAAATCCAAACAGATGCTACATATCGATTTGAAAGGTATATTGCAATTAAACTCTTAAATATTTTAATGCATGTTTTTGATTATGCTAAGTCAGACACATGTATATTTATAAAATCAATCACTGAAATTTTTAAAGTTCTGTGCAAATGAGGTAATACTCTTGGGTAAGCTTAACCCCCACCCCCAAGGATTCCTGCAACTGCAGCAGAACTGGAAGAATAAAGCTTTTCATCAACTTGCTGAAAGCCAGGGTTGTCACTAAACTATCTTCATGGGATGTAGCTTTCATTCCTTACATTGACTTGGCACCCAGACCAAACCCCCATTCATTCCACAGCCACAACTGTTCCCAATTTGCATGGCACTCTACAACCCACTGGACACATTTGCCAGGTTGTTAGGTTACAGCATCAAGTCTGCTTCCTGATTCCTGTCCATGGAAGGCTTGCTTCTCAAGCAGAATTCCTCTGCACAACTGACGTCCAAATGTTAAATACTGTTTTTAAAAAATGAAGTGCCCCTATTTTTAATTTAAAAAAACCTGTCAATTTTTTCCATCTATAAACCCTGCCCTTATCTCAGTACCTTAGAGACCCAAGTCAGTTTATTAAGCTCATCAAATTCCTAAAAATCTAGTGATTACAGTAAGCACTGCAATAATAATGATCTAGGTACTACACATCTAAGCTTACCATTCTAATACTTAGGACATGGATATCTGCCAGTCATACTGAACATACTGTACACTGGAATCCTTCCATTACTATTCACAGGACTAAGCACAGGGATGTTCACAAACATATTAATTGCAGGAATACAACTAGAAACAAAACAAAGTATAATAGGTATAAGGACAAGGTTGCAAAGAAAAATACAGACCTTATTCTTTCCTACTAAAATCATTAAACAACAAAATTACACAATTTAACAAAAATGTCAGAGGAACCACTTCTGAGTAGCAAGGAATAAAAATAAAAAAAAATCTTAATCTGAAAAGAAGAAAGATAAATGTGTATCATCAGTCAGGATGAAGATGGATAAAGTAAGCACATATAGATCCATGAAGATCTGACAGAAAACATGCCCTGAAGCCTTAAAGGTGAGGACCGATCACTCTTATTAGCCCTTCACACTGTAGGTAGGTGAAAGAGGATATAAACACGGGGACTTTCTTATGAACAAGAGATCTGAAAATGAGTCAGTAATGTTTTTGAGTCTGCAGTCTCAGTTTTTTCCTAAGTGAATGGTAGTCAAGAACAAGGCTTCCTACTCCAAGGTATCTCTTACTAATCCTGAAATTCTGTGAAGTGAAACTGCACTGTATCCTGATAGAGCCAGAGGTCGGTAAATACTCATCTACTGAAAATGAGTCCTTGGTGCAGACTTTTCCTCTCATCTTTATGGAAACTCTACTCTTATGTAACTGCACCATCATCCCTTCAACTATATTCTATAGGCCATATGAGGGTTATATTAAGCATTCATTTAAAGTATAACAGAGTGATAAAAATTAAATATTCATGGGCATGGCTAGTCATGTGGTGGGTCTTCACTTTATACTAACACAAATGAACTGTTCATATAATTCTGAAAGAGAAGTAAAATAGACTCTTAATTTCCCATGTAATAAATTCAGTGTGAATAACTCAAGCATTGCTCTGAAGCAGAATGAAATACAGAACTCAGTGAACTCACTTAAGACACAGCATGTATAACCACGTTAGCTTAAGAATTTATGAACAAATACAACCAAATATGTATATACACACTGATAAAAACTTTATTATAATAAAAACATAGCAAAGTAAAAGACATTTTAGCATACCTGTATTTACTTCAGGTAGGTCACAACTGAAGACAAGTGGTTTCACACTCTTGTTACATAGATTACCATTCTACCAAACATAAAAATATCATTTCCTCTCATATTAAAAGAGTGTAAAAAAGAGTTAAAAGAGTGCACTACTATACAGTGACCACCTGAGTGGCAGCACGGACTTTTCAAAGGGATACTCCACAAAAGTTTATGTTGAATCTAAGAAGACGCAGATCAAAGTGGTGTATTTCAGTGATAGTAACTGAAGGCTGTCTCTGATCGGAATGACCAGTGTGTGTCCTTTGGCAAAAGAAGACACTGTCCACGCGATGCGTATCGGGCGGATTCTCTCCGTAGAGTAGACTGCCCCGATCATCGCTGCCTAATATAAAACCACCTCACATCTTCCCAGGAGCTTGTATCAGCGGGTCATGCCGCAACACACTAGGCAAGGAAGTTCACGCCAATGAGTTTCTAAAGTATCAAAGTGCTTAAGGGAACAATAAGTATTTAGTTTGAAGGTAACACAGATAAAGATTAACCTCATAACTTGAAAATGAGTTAACTGGTGGGTAAAGTACAAATACCTGACAAAGGCTTTGGCAGAGCTTCATTGAGAAATAATTGCAGGCTAAGATCACAGCTAAACCATGCATCCTGGGTTATTGTTTTTACATAATGCTGAATGCACACTTAACAAATCAAATGGTTCTGACCTATCTTTTGCATAAGGTGCTAAAAAGCCATAGTCCCCAAGTACTGTTAACTAACATTTACTTATTAAGAAAATAATAATATATTGAATAGGAAACAATTTCAACCATTCAAATAAAGTATTTGCTGCCTCCCACACACTAAGAAACAACAAAAACCAAGTAAACTGCTAACAGTTTATCTCTGTATTTAACCCAGATTTTGACATCATTTGTTTCTTAATGAGATTCAAAGCAAATATATTGGTGAAATAGGAATGCACTGACGCAGCAGTAACTTTATTGCTTCTGATGTACACAATTGACTGCCAATCAGTATACCACTGCCGTATTAAATGAAAGAACATATAGTGAATGTCCTCCAGATGTCAATATTCTAAGTAGAAAAGGAAAATTAAAAAAAAAAACCATGGGCGCCTGGGTGGCTCAGTGGGTTAAAGCCCTGCCTTCGGTTCAGGTCATGATCTCAGGGTCCTGGGATCGAGGCCCGCATCGGGCTCTCTGCTCGGCAGGGAGCCTGCTTCCTCCTCTCTCTCTCTGCCTGCCTCTCTGCCTACTTGTAACCTCGCTCTGTGTGTCAAATAAATAAATGAAATCTTTAAAAAAGAAAAACATAAGCAATTCCTTGAATTATATAGTAATATAGTATATAATATGTATTCTATATACTACACTATATATACTATATATAATATGTATATTATGTGCTATTTCTTGGATTAGATAACTAGAGTATATACTGAACATAATTCAGTAAGCAAAGCAAGCCAATGTTATTAAATCCAAAATGTGTCTGCACTGTATGACAGATGATGTATGACTAATCTCATAAGCAGGAACTAGTATAACTTAGGAAATGGTAATGATACTACTAACCAATGATCATTTATTCAGGGCATGGCCATGCTAAGTGATTTTCATTGTGTTGTCTCACAGTGGTCTTCTCTGGTGGGCACTGCTATTTGGGCCATTTTACAAAGAAGAGCCTGCTTATCTATTATCATTATCCTGACTTAGCTAAGGTCACACAACCAGGAAGGAGCAGGCCAATCCTCTAAGTCTTGGTTGGCATGTGTCAAAGCCCGATCTCTTACCACACTGGGTGTTCTCTCTCCTAGCAAATCTAATTGTGTTAAGAGCCATTTAGAGAAATTCCAGAACACATCCATAAAAATCTTCATTTTTCTTGTTCAAACTTGATCTTTGTATATCCACACAAACTGGTCATTTTTAAACAGGTTGGCAAATTGAGTCATTTTGTGGCTCAGTGATAAATAATCATATCAAAAATAGTTTCAGGACCTTCCTGGGTGATGGCGGAGTGGGAGGGTCCTAAGCTTACCCTATCCCACAGATACAACTCGATAACATTCGCGTCAGTGTAAATACCCAGAAAACTACTCAAAGACTTGCAGAATAAACTCTCCACAGCTAAATGTAATGAAGAGGCCACACCATAGAGGGTAGGAAGGACAGAGATGGAGTCGGGAGCTAAAGGAACATGAGGGCCTGTCTGCAGGAGGGAGGGACCCCGCAGGTGCAGAGAGCTAAGAGAAACAGACTACCACACTGGGGAGCCCACACTGGGAAAAAAATTCCCATAACATTTGGCTTTGAAAACCAGAGAGGCCGAATTTTGAGAGTTCTTACAATCAGCATGACTCAAAGCATGAGATTTTTAAAATCAGCAGGCTCAGTTCAGGAAGGGCCTGGAGAGCCAGAGGAAACTAAGTCCTTGCCCTTAAAGAGACAATACAATAAACAGGCTGCAGAGCTACAGCACAGAAGCAGCAGTTTGAAAAACACCTGGAATATGTGTGCGGGAGATTTGTTTATTAATCTCAGAGCATGTGCTGGAGGGGCAGGGATCCTTGAGAAACTTTTCCAGGAGCACAGGACATGACAGGCAGTATTTCGTTCCCCCACCCTTCAGCATAAATACAGGGCTACCAGCAGGAACCAGTGCAATGCCCAACACGTGCTACCCAACTTGCTAACAGTGTGTCTAGCCCCTGTGTTCTCCTGTAGGCACTCTCCAGCCAGGCCTGGTTCCAGGGCTCCTCCCACAGCAGACCCACTCAAACCATGCTGACTCCACTTTCCCCACCCCATGTTCTCCAGCAGGCCTTTCCCTTCCAACATGCTCTTGGTCAGAGCCCATCTAAAGAGGTACCACAGGCCTAGGAGTATGTGTGCAGCCATGGCATGGGCCAACACCACTTCAAAGTGACTCCTGCCCCAGGGAGAAGGGAAGATCACTACACACAACAATCAGACGGCGGCCCAAGCAGAGGGTTGGGAGCAGACAGCTGGGCTGACTATAGGCACTGGACACCAATGAAAACTTCTCAGGGAGAGCATGTGGGGAAAGCATCCTGCAATTTCATGCTCCTCTGTCTCTGGCAAATGCCTGGTCTGACTCAACTCAGGCCCACAGTGGCCCCAGACTGGCCTGCTAACAACACAGGGACCATGGATCCATCTATGCCCACAACAGGCAAAGACAGACATTACAGATGACTGGATTGAAGGCAAAAGTGGCTCAGCCACAACAGTAGGGCACACAGCACACACAGACACAGCACTGAAGCACCAGGTTCTGGTGAACAGGGGACACTGCACATTACTGCACTACAGGAACTCTTCCTCATAAGGCCACCACTTTCAAGAGCAAGAGATGTAGCCATCTTTCTTAACACAAAGAAACAGACGGAGTTAGAATAAGGGACAAAAGAATATCCCAAATGAAAGAAGAGGTCAAAACCTTAGCAAGAGACCTGTGTGAAAAGGAGATAAGTAATATGCCTAATAGAGAATTTAAAGCAACAGTCATAAAGATACTTACTGGACTTAAGAGTGCAGAACCTCAGTGAGACCCTTAACAAAGAGAGAGAAAACATAAAAAAGAACAAATCAGAGATGGAGAACTCAATAAATGAAATTGAAAACACACTACATGGAATGAATAGTAGACCAGAGGCAGAAGAATAGGTCAGAGACCTGGAGGACAGAATAATGGAAAGCAATCAAAGTCAACAGGAAAAAGAGAAAGGAATAATAAAAAATGAAAATAGATATAAGGAACTCAGCAACACTACGAAGCATAATAGCATCCACATTATAGGGATTCCCAGAAGGAGAAGAGAAAGAAAAGGGTGAAGAGAATTTACTTGAAGAAAACGGTTACAAACTTCGCAAATTTGGGGAAGGAACAGAAATCCAGATCCAGAGAGCACAGAGATCCCCCCAAAATTCAACCCAAGGAGGTCACAAGTAATTAAACTTGTTTTATTACCAAGACACATAGTAATTAAAATGGCAACAGATAATGATAAAGAAAGAATTTTAAGAGTACCAAGAGAAGGGTGCCTGGGTGGCTCAGTGGGTTGGGCCTCTGCCTTCAGCTCAGGTCATGATCACAGTCCTGGGATTGAGCCCTGCATCGGGCTCTCTGCTGGGCAGGGAGCCTGCTTCCCCCTCTCCCTCTGCCTGCCTCTCTGCCTACTTGTGATCTCTCTCTCTATCAAATAAATAAAATCTTAAAAGAAAAAAAAAAAGAGTACCAAGAGAAAAGAAAACAGTTACATACCAGAGAAACCCCTTAAGGCTTTCCAGCAGATTTTCAACAGAAACTTGGCAAGTCAGAAGGGGGTGTCATAATATATTAAAAGTGCTAAAAGAAAAAAAAAAACCTGCAGCCAAGACTACTCTATCCAGCAAGACTACCATTCAGAATAGAAGGAGAAATAAAGAGTTTCCCAAACTGAAATTAAAGGAATTCATTAACACTAAACCAGTCATACTAAAGAATGCCAACTAACTATGAGAAAAGAGAGCAAGAAAGGAACAGAATTACAAAAAACAACCAAAAAACAAATATCAAAATGGCAATAAGTACACACCTATCAATAATTACTTTGGGTTTTGTTTTTTTTTCAATAATTACTTTGAATGTAAATGGACTAAATGTTCCAATCAAGAGACACAGGTGACAGAATGGAAAGGAAAAAAAAAAATCAAGACTCACCTGTATGTTGCCCACAAGAGACTCATTTCAGACCTAAGAACACATGCAGATTGAAACTGAAGGGATGGAGAAGTATTTATCATGCGTATGGCTATGAAAAGAAAGCTGGGGTGGAAATACTTATATTGGACAAAACAGACTTTAAAACAAAGAATATAATGAGACAAAGAAGAATACTATGTAATAATAAATGGGACAGTCCAACAAGAAGATATAAAAATTGTAAATATTTATGCACCCAACATAGGAGCACCCAAATACATAAAACAGCTAATAACAAACATAAAGAACTGATCAATAATAATAAAATAATACTAGGGGACTTTAATACCCCACTTACATCAAATGAACTGATAATCTAAACAAAAATTAACAAAGAAACTATGGCTTTGGATGATACATTGAACCAGATACACCTAACAGATATACTCAGAACATACCACCCTAAAACAGCAGCATACACATTCTTTTCAAATGCACATGGAACATACTCTAGAATAGATCACATATTAGGCCACAAAACAAGTCTCAACAAATTCAGAAAAGATCAAAGTCATACTAGACACTGTTTCCAAACACAACCCTATGAAACTTAATATCACCACAAGAAAAAAATAGGGAAAGAGCACAAACACATACAGTTTAAATAACACGCTACTCAACAATCAATGGGCCAACCTCGAAATCAAAAAGGAAATAAAAAATACATGGAGACAAATGAAAATGCAATGGTTGAAAATCTTTGGGATGAACAAAAGCTTTGCTAAGAGGGAAGTTTATAGCAATACAGGCCTACCTCAAGAAGCAAGAAAAATCTCAAATAAACAACCTTATCTTACACCAAAGGAGTGAGAAAAAGAATAAACAAAGCCCAAAACCAGTAGAAGGAAGGAAATAATAAAGATAAGAGAAGAAATAAATAGAAACTAAAAACAAAACAAAACAGGGCGCCTGGGTGGCTCAGTGGGTTAAAGCCTCTGTTTTCGGCTCAGGTCATGATCTCAGGGTCCTGGGATCGAGCCCCGCATCGGGCTCCCTGCTCAGCGGGGAGCCTGCTACCCCTCTCTCTCTCTGCCTGCCTCTCTGCCTCCTTGTGATCTCTCTCCCTCTGTGTAATAAATAAATAAAATCTAAAAAAACAAGAAAACAACAACAAAAAACAAAAACAAAAACAAAACAAAACAACCCACTAGAATAGATCAATAAAACCAGAAGCTGGTTGTTAGAAAAAAATCAACAAAATTGCTAAACGTTTCCCCAGACTTCGGGGGAGGGGGGAGAGAGAGAGAGATGCCTCAAATAAACAAAATTGGAAGTGAAAGAGGACAAATAACAATTGACACCACAGAAATACAAAGGATTATAAAAGAATATTATGAGAAACTACAGGCCACAGCAATCAGACAAGAAGAATAAAGGACACCCAAATTACTAAAAAGTAAGTAAAATTTTCACTATCTACAAATGACATGATACTATATAGAGAAAATCCTAGGGACTCCATCAAAAAACTACTAGAATTGATAAATTCAGTAAGGTGGAAGGATATAAAATCAATAAAGAGAAATCCATTGCACTTTTATACACTAAAATGAAGTAGCAGAAAGAGAAGTTAAGAAAACAATCCCATTTAAAATTGTACCAAAATAATAAAATGCCTAGGAATAAACTTAACTAAGGAGGGGAAAGACCCATACACTGAAAATTATAAAATATTGGTGAGAGCAACTGAATACAAGACAAAGAAATGAAGACATTCCATCTCATGGACTGCAAGAAAAAATATTGTTAAAATGGCCAAACTATCCAAAGCACTTCCTATCAAAATACCAACAGCATTTTTCATAGAACTAGAGCAAACCTAAAATTCGTATGGAATCACAGAAGACCCTGAATAGCCAAAGCAATCTTGAAAAAGAAAACCAAAACTGGAGGTATCACAATCCCAGATTTCGAATTATATTACAAAGCTGTAGTAAACAGAACAGAATGGTACTAGCACAAAATAGACACACAGATCAATGGAACAAAATAGAGAACCCAGAAACAAACCCCTGATTATATAGTCAGTTAATCTTCAGCAAAGGAGACAAGAATATGCAATGGGAAAAAGTCTCTTCAATAAATGGTGTTAAGAAAACTGGACAGCAACATGCAAAAGAAGAAACTGGGCCACTTTCTTACACCAAAATAAGCTCAAAATGGATTAAGTACCTAAATGTGAGACCTGAAACCATAAAAATCATTGAAGAGAGCTCAGTTATTAATTTCTCTGACACAGGCCACAGCAACATTTTTCTAGATATGGCTCCTGAGGCAAGAGAAACAAACGTAAAAATAAACTATTAAGACTGCACCAAAATAAAAAGCTTCTGCCCAGCAAAGAAACAATCAACAAAACTAAAAGGTAACTTACTGAATGAGAGTAGACACTTGATAATGACATATCCAATAAAGGGTTAGTATCCAAACTACATAAGGAACTTATACAACACACACACACACACACACACACACACACACACACACACACACACACACACACAATAATAATACAGTTTAAAAAACAAGCCAAAGATATGAACAGACATTTCTCCAAAGAAGACCTACAGATGGCCAACAGACACATGAAAAGATGATCAACATCACTTATGATCAGGGAAATAAAATCAAGTCTATGGCCATAACACCCTTAACGTGTCCGATCTCATCTGATCTCGGAAGCTAAGCAGGGTCGGGCCTGGTTAGTACTTGGATGGGAAATACAATCAAGTGGGATTTATTCCTGGGATACAAGGGTGGTTCAATAGTCACAAATCAATCAATGTAAGAAATGATAAAAACCATGTGATCATTTCAATAGTTGGAAAAAAAGCATTCAACAAAGTAGAACATCCATTCATGATTACAATTCTTAACAAAGTATCTTATGGTGAACTTGCCTCAACATAATAAAGGCCATATATGAAAAACTCACAGCTAACATCATACTCAATGGTGAAAAACAGCTTTTCCCCTAAGACAGGGAATAAGACTAGGATGTCCACTCTCACCACTTTTATTCGACATAGAATAAAAAGCTTTTGCACAGTGAAAGAGACCACCAACAAAATGAAAAGATGACCCACTAAATCAGAGAAGATGTGTGCAAATGGCATATCCAATAAAGGGTTAGTACCCAACCTACAAGAAACAAGTGTTGATGAGGATATGGAGGAAAAAGGAACCATAGTGTACAATTGATAGGAATGCAAACCAGGGCAGCCACTGCAGAAAACAGTATGGAGGTTCTTCAAAAAATTAAAAATAGAACTACCATAAGATCCAGTAATTGTACTACTGGGTATTTACCCAAAGAATACAAAAACACTAATTCGAAAAAATACATGCACCTCTGTGTTTACTGCAGCATTATTTACAATACCAAACTATGAACATAATGAAGTGTCCATTAATAGATGAATGAAGAGGATGTAGTACATATACACAATGGAACATTACTCAATAATAAAAGAATTAAATCATGCCATATGCAACAGTATGAATGGATTTAGAAGGTGTATGCTAAATGGAATAAGTCAGTCAGAGAAAGACACATACAGTATGTTTTTAATCATATGTGTCATTTAAGAAAAAAACAACGCAAAAAGAAAAACCAAAAAACAGACTCTTAACTATAGAGAACTAATTAATGGCATCGGTAGGAAGTTGGGAGGGGTTGGGTGAAATAAGTGAAGGGGATTAATGGGTATATTTATCATGATGAACACTGAGTAATGTATACAATTGATGAATCACTATATTGTTCACCTGAAACTAATATAACAGTGTATGCTAACTATACCAGTATTAAGATTCTGAAAAGATAAAGTTTCATTGGAAATCTTATGATCTAAAACAAAAGGGCAGCAAAACATTAATAATATCAACAAAGGAAACCAAGAAATTCATTTTTCTGAATAGCACACAGAATTTAGCAAAATGATGCTGAAGTTAACAAACAGTACTGTTCATGTCATTACATATTAATCCTTAAAGTACAGACTTATCAGATTTACATCACTGCTTCAATAGTTGTGGATTGTTGTATGCAAAATAAATAAATTGCATTAAAATATAAATGTCTTGAGTGTTTCTTTTGGTATTGCTTGGATTTATTTAATCTTCCTCTCTATATCTTTAGTATCCTGTGATGAATATATTATAGAAATGTAGTGCTTTTTAATCTGTGTTACTATCAGTGTCACTAAATCTATGAAATATAATCGTTGAGATAGCTGTAGCTCTTCCTTGTTCCTGCCAGAGAAGCAGCTTCTTTTTGCATCTGCTCTGATATGAATTCATCTCCAGGACACAGTTTCTTCCTTACAGTTATAGTGTTACTTATTTTTTCTTTGCTGTTCTGAGCTACAAGACCACATTGCCCAGAGTTTTGGTCTGCTTGCTCAGGAGAAGAGCAAGAACAAAAAAACAAGATGATTAAAGCAAAGCAAGGTATAAGTTACAAGTTATAAAGGACCAAAAAAAAAAAAAAACCCAAAAAACAAAAAACAAAACAAAACAAAAACTCAAACCCAAGAAAGTGATAAGAAAGCAATACTAGAGAAGCAAACCCCACAGAATAAAGTCTACTTTAGCAAGAAGGCAACTGAACGAGATTATTGCAATTTCACATGCCAAGACTTTTCAAGTTTAAACCTAGCTGTAGAATATTTCAAGTATAGACATATAAATATACAATATTATACATTACAAATGTATATCAATGTTATACATTGTATAATATATTAGATACATACATTAAAGCAAATGTGCGTATCTTACAACTTGCTACACAAATTTGTCTGATAAAAGCAATTAAAGAATGAGGGAGTACTGAATATAACATCTGTACGCAGCTTCATTTTCTTCCAGGATGCCTGTGTTCCCTACAGAGGCATATTTGGCCCCTCGGACCGAATGTGTGTTTTATTAGGCACTAACATTTTCCTTAAGATGAGAAGAGCTGCCTTCAGTCATAGCTTGAAGTTAGGGAAAGGTGTTCAAGATCACAGATGCCTCCTTGGGGTCAGGATGCTATAGTCTAGGATAGAACAGAATGCCTCAGAAATGAGTATCATCTTCAGAGCTGAAGACTGAGGTCCAGCCTGAGTAATTCGACATGGTAGCAGTTTACAATGACTCAGTTCTCTGAGAACCCATCTGTTGTCCATAAGGCCAACCCCAGAAAGGATTTCAGAATAAATGTGTCACAGCCAATCGAAGTGTCAGGTACAGAAAATGAATTATGAATATTATTTTTACAGCTTTGTCAATTTCCTTCTAAACCTATACTTCCAGACAGTCTGAAACTGTGCTGTCGGCATGGCCCTTCATAAAGTTTCAGGCCCAGGAAGGTGCTCTTCTCTCCAGAGAGGGCTGGACGTCCCATCACTATGACTGCAGAGCAAGCAGCCCCTGCTTCCTCTCAGCTGCTGGCCTGTACAATTTCCCGCTCCAAGGGCCTCAAGGACAGAGCTACAGTCACTGTGCATACCCGGCGCCTACTACAGTCTCAGGAACACGGGCCGTGATCAATACTTGCTTCCTGAATAATAGAGACAAGAGCGAATGGCAGAGTACAGGAGGTGAAGCAGATTTTAGAGCTAAATGAATACATTGCTCAAAGTCAAGTAGCAAGAGGCTGAGGCAGAGGAATTGGCAGCTGCTGTTCAATACTTCCCCTCTAGGATGATACCCCCCCTTGGCAGTTTATAATGATATTAAAAGAAATTACTCTTTTACTCAGTACTATGCAGTTAAGGCTAAATGAAGGTAATAAAATACAAAACAAAATCACAATGGAGACATGCTATAAAGCAAAGTTTCCCTTGAGACATGGATTCTGAGCCTAGCTTTGCCACTAAGGAGCCCTAAAGTTTAAGCAAGGTGACTGAAGTGTCCTGAGACTGTTTCCATACTTTAAACCAAGGGCTTGGATTAGTGGACCTTCTAGCCCTAAAATTCTATCATCCTTAGCTCATAACTGCTAATAGATGTAACTAAGAAAACTCTTGGGACTCTCCACCTATCCCCACTGTCCCCTTCTTGACAACCCACTGTTACATAAGAGGTGCCAACATCCCTAGGGGTTCCCTGCATTTAGCCTGACTCTCTCCAATTGATCCTCTCACTCTGCTGAGTCATCTGCACCAAGAAATGCAAATCTGACCTCGGTATTCCCGGCTGAAAATCCTCCGAAGTCTTCCCTTCCATTACCTCAGGCTCCATCCCAAACCCCTTAACACAGCCTTCCACCATCGACCTGCTGTGTTCCAAGTTTCACCTTAAAATCCCATGATTCTGGCCTCTTTGCTCTAGCCTCACCAGGTTTCCTCCCACTGCATTAAAATGACAGTGCTCGCTCACCTCTGGAGTTTGGGTGCTCCTTAGAACTCCCTTCCCCTCTACTCTTGATCCAAATAACTTAGACAAAAACTATAGTATAAGGCTGTAAAGCACTTAGCAGAGCGCCTTAAACACAAGAGGAACTCAAATATTTATTAATTTTAAAATGACTCAAGCCAGGAAAAGGTGTTTTCCTTTCTTCTCTTTATTTTTCTCTGGTAATTGCGCTTTAAAAACTTGTAAGTCATTACCTTGGTTTGTAAATGGTTCACAGTACAGAGTACCTATTGCACTGAAGAAAAACTGGAAATAGGAAAGCACTAATTGCCAAGACTGCCAGAGGAAAACAAATACTCTTCTGTAACTGTACACAAGTTACTCTGCAAAAAGCAAAGCAGGCCTAACTGAAGAGACAGCTGCAAAACCCACAATGATATAATGTGTTTGCCGATCTGCAAAATCATTTGAAAGTTGCTGCTTCAACAGCTGGTATCTGGATAGGGTAAGCATCCTTCAGTCTAGTTAAAATTACACAGAGCAGAAATGTTTATTATGCACACAAAAAGGAGGTTCGAATGTTGAAGTTACAGCACTTTGAAAAGTCTGGAACAGTCAACAGAACACTTCTTGGCAGTTGGGAAAAAAAATCTCCCATAACCGTAATTGTTCAGTCATGTTCTCTTCTAGTTTTACAAATCTCATGATCACATACTGGAAGACTTAGAGAGACACCACCTTCAACCTGGTTCATTCATGTCACATAATTCTTTGAGCCCAGTCTGCATCTAGATTAAGCTAATAAAGTGAACATGCTTAACCTTAACATTCATATTTAACACTGCTTAGCATTCACAGAATAAATGAAAAGCCGACTGGTTCTATTACCTCAGAAAAATAGATAACACAACCCTCTCAGTACCAGACACCACTAAACAGAGGTGGAAATGTAGCTGAACAGTGTAACAAAATGGTTGCCTACAATCCACCTTCTGACAAGTCCGTTTCCCTAATCCCACTAGGATACATAAATTGGCCTGAATTTTCCACATCACTCATCCCTTCAGTTTAATGAAATGTTTCTTAAGGTGTTCTGTAGAAATGTTATGTTAATAGATTGGCTCTGGGAGAGGAAAAAACCCACATGGTTCCACTGTCAAATGTGAGAAGAAATGTTTTAAACAAAATCAGATGTTTTCTCTACGGCAGTACTTCCCAGAGCACTGAATAGGAAGAATCTAGGAGGAAGCTTCTGCCACATGTACCTGTAAATAGAAGTCTTTGTTCATGAACTCTTGTTCTGAGAATACTTATTAACAACATAACAGAAAACACCAGTTTAAGGTATTATAGATTTTTTTTTAAGATTTTATTTACTTATTTGACACAGAGAGAGAGATTACAAGTAGGTAGAGAGGCAGGCAGAGAGAGGAGGAAGCAGGCTCCCTGCTGAGCAGGGAGCCTGATGCGGGGCTCGATCTCAGGACCCTGAGATCATGACCCGAGCCGAAGGCAGAGGCTTTAACCCGCTGAGCCTCTCAGGCACCCCGGTATTATAGATTCTTTAAAAAAAAAAAAATGCAGCAGGGGAATGCCTGGGTGGCTCAGTCAGTTAAGCATCTGCTTTCAGCTCAGGTCATGGTCCCAGGGTCCTGGGATCGAGTCCTGCATCAGGCTCCTTGCTCAGTGGGGAACCTGCTTCTCCCTCTGCCTGCTGTTCCCCTCCTTGTGCTCTCTCTTTCTCTGACAAATAAATATATAAAATCTTTTTTAAAAATACAGAAGGTTTCCTATGGCATCTATTACATTATCTCACACTATTTTAATTACCTAACTAATGTATCCAGTAAGCAGCCCAGTCACTTGTGAGGGGCAAACATTTCCTTGTCCTCATGGTCCCATTAAAAAACAGTGTACAAAAAAGAAAAACAAAAAAACAAAAAAACAAAACCAAAAAAACAACAACCACAACAAAAAGAGTATACACTAGCTCCTCCAGGAATGAGAAGTTGTTTCCTCCCCACCTGGATGCCTCTCACTGACACAATCACTGCTCCCCAGAGAGGGAGCTATCACTATCTGATAGGAGAGGAGGGAGAAGAAACTGAGCTGCTGCTTCTTTCATTTATGACCTGTTTGCCCTGAGAGAGTGGATACTTCCTCCTCTGTTCCTCCAACCAGCATCAGAGCCCAAGGTTTCATCCACAGAGGCCACTGCCCTGAGCCTCAGGATCCTCAATTGTAAAATGTAGGTGGTGATAACCTGCTTTGTGGGTTGTTTGCAGATTAGAGTCTATGTGAATGCAGTGGTTTCTAAAGTCCTGACTGTCTAAAGGTTTAATAAGTTCTTCTCTGTTACTAGCATAGAACTCGCTACAACTGCATGTTGGACCAACACAGCCCTCGTGGTATATATATTGTTCCTGTCAGCGCCCAGAGGTTTTGTTTTTATAATTCCTTGAATGCTGAGTTCAGTATCAGACACGTGACCAGTTCTTGCCGCACACGTCAATAAAGACTTCCCTAGAGCAAGTTAAATTATCTTCCGTGCAACTTGTTGTTCTACTATGCCTAAATTAGAAGTGGTCACTTAGTGTTTCAGGAGATTACCAGTTTATGCAAAGCTTTAAGCTGAGACAGGTTGATGAGGCATAATGGATTTTTAACTGTAGAAGATAAAAAAAAAAAAAAAAACCTAGGGAAATTAAGAGAGGCAGGGAAAGAAAGATGGGGGCCCTCCACAGGAGTGGGAGAGAGTCAGAATCTTAAGCAGATTCCAACCCAGTACAGAGCCCAACATGGGGCTTGATGTCATGACCCTGAGAGAAAAACCTGAGCCGAAATCAAAGGTTGGATGCTTAACCAACTGAGCCACCCTGGTGCCCCTTTGCTTTCTTTTTCTTTATGAGTAATCTACAATAAGGTCAAATCAGATTAACTGAAGAAAACTCATAGTAAGGAAGGGAAATCATTTCTGCTCAAAGTCACTCACTCCTGCAGATAAATATTTTATATTATATACTAAAACATATGTAATAAAATATAAATAATAAATAAATAAAAATATACTAAATGTTTTATTTATTTATTTGACAGAGACACAGCAAGAGAGGGAACACAAGCAGGGGAAGTAGGAGAGGGAGAAGCAGGCTTCCCACAGAGCAGTGAGCCCGATGCAGGACTCAATCCCAGGACTCTGGGATCATGACCTGAGCCAAAGGCAGACACTTAACGACTGAGCCACCGAGGCACCCGAAAGCAGTGTTTCTACACCATATTACCAATCAGCAGCCACTAGCCATTTATGACTATTTTCAGTTAATTTAGTTAATATTTGAAAAAAAATCAGTTATTCAACATACTGGCCACATTTCAAATGCTCAACAGTCACGTATCCACTACTGGATATTTCTTTCTTTCTTCACATTTCTTTCTTCATCATAAAAAGTGTCACATGACAGTCTTCTTCTGAAGACAGAAACAGGAAAAGTTCTAAGAAATCCAATTTGGACTTAATGAAACACTCCTAAATAAATACATCTGTCAGAAATATGGACTTTCTAAGAAAAAAAGAGAGGCAAACAGGTTCAGTGGAAGTACTTAAATGGAGCTATCCAATTAAAAAAAAAAAATCTCAATACAAAGCTGAAGTAGATGAAGTTAAAATTCCAAGAATGTTTAATCAGAAAACTGACATCAGTTCAATGCCACAAAACCATGATTTTCCCATACTTAATTAGCAGGTATTTTTTCCTTTAGTGACAAACCAGAAAAGGTTGTACTTTACATTGCTAGGACACAGAAAAGTGCTTGACTTTAAAATCAGCAGCCTTTATTTCTTGAATTTTTAATTAAATAATGGAAAATGAATTATGAGTCTGTGGCTGAGGTTTGATCAAATGTAAAATAATCTTGTTAATAAGCATTTTTAGGAATGCACAAACACTAACATAGAACTTAGAGTCTTTCGTTACACAGGAGCCACATCCAAAGAAGAGCACTACATTTTATTCTTAATTTTAAAGATTTATTTATTTTAGAGAGAGAGAACCCATGTGGGCAAGTACGTGAGGGGAGGGGCAGAGGGAGAGTGAGAGAGAAACTTAAGCAGACTCCACACTAAATGTGGAGCCTGATGCGGGCCTTGTTCTCACCACCCTGAGACCATGACCTGAGCCACAACCAAGAGTCTCACACTTAACTGACTGTGCCACCCAGTCACCCCAAGAAGTAAGAGGCACTAATGTAAGGGGATGTAAAAGACATTCTCATGCTATAATTCCCTAATATTTTCCTTCTTCAAATAAGGATTTTTAACTTCGAGCTTTCCTAATGGGGTAGCAATTCTGAACATGGAAAAATATTGTTCCTTAGGACACATCAAAGATTTGACTTTATTCACTAGGACGCCTGAGTGGCTCAATCAGTTGATAGTCTGCCTTCTGCTTGCGTCATGATCCCAGGGTCCTCCTTGCTCGCTGGGGAGCCTGCTTCTCCATCTACCTCCCACTCCCCCTGGTCGTGCTCACTCTCGCTCTCTGACAAACAAATAAATAAAATCTATTAAAAAAGAGAAAGACTTTACTCACTTATGGTTTCACTGTTTTGGGGAAAGATTGGGACTGAATGTAGACCAATTAAAAAAAAAAAAGAATTTCCATACACCTCAAGAGTTCCATGAAAGTCTTTTGAAAAGAAATAGTCTTCCTGCCAAGGAGTCTTTCTTATTTCCTTTTCTTGGACTCACCTCCAACACTGTTTATGTATAGACACAATAAGGAGATCCTAGTTTAAGACTTCATTAACTTAAAAGTGACATGATAAAATCTGAACTGTCTCCAAAGCAGCCACCCAAATGGCTCCATAGAAAATGTGAGAGATGTTAGGGGAGGGTTGATAAGATATAGTTGCAAAGTAGTCTCTATGTTTTAATCTTTAGCTTTAGAAAATCTTTTAGATTTTATGAGGGCTGAGCTCCCATTTATTTTTTTACTAGGATCTAAATGAGGACTAGGTAAATGCTATGACTTGAGGAACAAAGACGCCTCTCTTATTTCCAAACTGACTTGTGCTCGCTTCGGCAGCACATATACTAAAATTGGAACAAACTGACTTGCATGTCTACTTCCACTCTGAAGTCCTCAGGAAAAAGCAAATATATTAAACAAGTCAGTCACTAGCATTTTAGTTTAAATTAGTATAAAAAAATAAACCTCCATTATGTGGAAGACCCAAATAGCCAAGGATAAAGAATAATGAAATCATGATATATGAGGACAAGATTCAAAAGGATCTAGAGCCTGACCTGCATTCAGCAGGGCAGTCCTAGGTGAAATGTACTTTGCCAAAATGGAGAAAAGCATTGACAAGAGAAGCAGAAAGAGAATTAAATTAGCAAAGTAAATAGATACTCCATAACACCTTCATAAGTATTGTACCTGCACAGGGAAATAATACTCTTATAAAGTCTTATCCTTCTGCATAATAACTTAGTCCTTTCCACCAAAGACACCAATGAATATGCCACAATTTTTCTGAATGAATCTTCCTTTGTTGTTACTTAATCAACCATCATTTTTAATCTGCTTATAGGAAAGATTCAATGCTAGGTGCTTAATGACTTTGGGAAAAAAACATTTACTAAATGTTTAATCTCACCACAGGGCTTCCTGTATACCTATGTGAAAATCTAAGAATTACAGTCAAGATTGGCAGTAGTAATGGTTACTTGAAACTCTGCTGCCATACCACAAATGATCTCTCTCAGTGCTTTCATTCTTCAAATATAGCTCAGCTCTGGATGGAAAAGACGTCCAACCAAACCATCTGTCAGAGAAGATAGAGTTCAGCTGGAAAAGGCAGTTTGTTTTGCTGCACTCTTAAATTTTCTTGCTTCAAACTAGATGAACTGTGGAGGAACAAAAAGGACTCTGCTTCTCAGATGTAAAAACCGATGCCCAGAAATAGTGATGGGACCCAGAGCTGGTGTCACGTCTGTATAGTCTAAGTTTGGAATACAGTCATTCTACTCCAGAGACATTTTATATACTTCCTCTTGATTAAAGGTCAGCCATGTAGGAGGCCAGCCTCCTGCCTTATTTTAAAACACTGTGGGTGTTAGGACAGTGTTTGATCTCAAAAGTGTCAAGTAGAGGGTTTCATATACTATTTGACAGGGTCTCAAACTCAGATCTACAACCTGTGAAGTATGCCTTATGAAATCCATATATTTTTTGACCATCCCATGAAGACAATGAATGTAAAGGAAATCATAACATAATGACTTTTTTCCTTAAATCATCTTTCAATCTACATGCAAATTTAAAAGCACACAGTGCTATGAACAGAGACACAAATGTAAAAAGGGCATGGCATAAAAGGAGGACCAAACAAACACCACAACCAAAAAACAAAACAAAACAAAACAAACAAACATCACATATTACATGGATCACAGATTTCCCCTCAAATACTTTTGGAAAGGACATATGATACTGACATAAAGATAGAGCTACATGGCTCTGTGTGGACAAAAAGTCCTCACAGGTATTTCTGACATTCGAACCTAACATCTAGCTGTTCAAATGACTAATAAAGCATGATTCCTTCAGTGTAGAAGACAAAAGAAGTCAAATGACAACAACTTAATAGTTATTTATAATAGTTTTTTATTCCCAGTGTTTCAAATTCAATGGATTAAAAAACAAAACCAACAACAACAAAACCAGCAACGGAACTTAACCTGACACAGATAACTCTCCATAGTACTTATGGCTTTTGTAAAATCCACATACAAATATACAAGAGATTCCACATAGAAAAAACACATACATAAATAGAAGCACATAAGCAAACAAATAAACAAACAAGAGATTGAAGAGTCCTGTGCAACCCCCCAGCTAAACTCTACTAAATAAGGTAGTGGTTAATAGTAATCTATAGAGCATACGGGCTCAGTGTGGACTCCGAGGCAGGTGTTTGTCTGGTATCTGGAATCTACTCTTTTTACTAGCTGTCTAAACTTGGGCAAGTTCTTCTAAGTCTCTATGGCTGATTTTCATCATAGCTCAAGTGGGCATAATAAGAATATTGGCTAATTGCTCATCAAAAGCTCTAAGTTTGTTTAGAAATTTAATATTTTTTATAAATTTGACAAAATCTGTTAATTATTTAAAAATTGTGGCTAAGAATTAATGTCCTCAATCAATATTATTATTACTAGTACTTATTACTAGTAATTAAGTTTTGAGTACTAGCACTATTATTGTCTACACCATCATAATTAGTTTCTGGCATGTTTTTAGATGGATTAAAAATGTTTAAAGATGAAAATAGAAAACTAGAATCTGGTACCATATAATGCTTCAAGTATGTCAAAGGCTCTGGTTCAAAGACCAAGTAAGGAGAGCTTTTCCATCTTCTTCTATCATAAGATCTACTTCTTGAGAGGCAACGATAATGGTAGACTCTTACTAAAAACGGCTTCTATTCATTCATTCACCATGCATTTATTAAATGCTTCCTCCATGCCAGAATTTGAGTTAGGGGCTAGCGATTTAATAATAAAAAGGAAACCAAAAAACCTCCTTGTCCTCATTGAACATATGTTCTGTGGTAGATGGGGAAGGGATACAATCAAAGAGAATAAATAAGTAAAATACAGTATATTGGAAAGTGCTGTGGAGAAACATAAAGAGTGCTTGGAAAGAAAGCTGTGCAATTTTAAATAGATCCTTTTAGGGAAAGTTTCACTGAAAAGTAATTTGATCAGAGTCATTAAGAAGCTGAGGGAGCATTCCACGGAGATATCTGAGAGAAGATAATTCCTGACTAATGGAACAGCAAGCACAAAGGAATGTCTGAGGAACAGCAAGAATTCCAGGGTGTATATATAGAGGCATAAGAGGTAAATAGCATCCAGGTGTGAGAGTAGAGTTATACATACATAAACACACACACACACACACACACACACACACACACACACACACACACTCTGAGATGGCAGACATTTAATTTGATATCTTCCCCACAACTTCTAAGTAGTACCAAAAAGCTGAATGGCATGAGTAAGAATTTGAGGAGATGAGTTCAGAGAAGTGTTAGGGTATTAAATTAAATAGTTCCTATAAAACATTAAAAGGACTTTGGCTTTTACTCTGAGCAAAAGGAGGAACAACTGAAAGATTTTAAGCTGAGGATAGCTCATATTTTAAGTCTTAATCTAATCATTTAGAACAGACATATCCATTTTAATTAATCTTGATGAAATTATATGTATCTTTTTCAAGAAAACGATCACGAGGTTGTGATGAGAAAGTACAGTGAGTGAGGAATATAGAAAAAGAGTTAAAGAGGAAATGCACTAAATCGCTTAGCAGTAAATATTTCAAAGAGCAAACACTGCATAAATGAGCTATTACATATCACAGAGAAATAACAGCATTTATCATGACCATAGGCACACCACATATTAGCAAAATTACTCTTGGAGGAGCGCTACAAAAGTTGGTAAGAAGATCCTAAAGAATGTAGACACATGCTATGCAGTGTACCCAGTTGAATTCTGAATCATGCCCACTACAGATGCCATCCAACAGTCATTTTCATAAGCACACTTCAAGACCTCTATGTCCTGCTACTTCATTCAAATGAGATATGGATTGAGCCAACTCCCAAATTTTATGGCTAAGATTTACCAACAGCCCATATTCTGGCTATGAATCAAGTCATCTCTTGAGGGTTTATCGTAGGCTTTAAATATTGCATAGAAAATAAGATGTCAAAAAACTTGAAGATATAGCCAATAAGATCTCTTACCCTAAAATCTGAATTCTGAGTAGAATTACGGCGACTAAAAGTGGTTGAGGTTGACTTTCATTAGTGATACTTTGACCATTTCTGAAGTCAAACTGTTCTAGTAAATCCTGAAGGTAAATTTGAGTCCATATCCGGAACTTCACTTACCCCCTCCTCCTGTTTCTCAAGTATATGCCATGATTAAACCTTTTCCATGTCATATTTCCCTGCAACACTGTCTACCATCTCACCACTGCTAAGTTAAGCCTTATTTATCCCATGCTCAAGATGTGACTTAGTTACAGTGTTAACAATAAAGAAACTCCCAGCAAGAATCTCTACACGTTTTATCATTGTATGTGGTTATATTTAACTTATGTTTCAGTTTTATTGTGCTTTTTCTTCCAAATGTTATCTGATAAATAGAATCCTATAAACAAGCAGCTCATTTATTTGACAGAGAGAGAGAGAGCACAAGCAGGGGGAGCAGCAGGCAGAGGCAGAGGGAGAAGCAGGGTCTCTGCTGAGCAGGACACTGAGATTATGACCTGAGCCATAAAGCAGATGCTTAACCTAATGAGACACCCAGGCATCCCTCTAGTAAGCTTCTTCAGGACAGTTAGCTTGTATACCATATCCACACCTCTACTTATTCAAGTAAAGTGAGAGGTACAAAGGAGAGAGCTCAATAAAGATTTGTGCATGCCTTCACAATCTTCAAGAGGACATGGTCATCAGAAATCTTGCCTGATTTTACTTAAGGTATAATAAATGTAAAAAGTCAATCTTTTAAACAGTGTCCTTTTCTCATGGGGAAAGCTACCCACTAAAAGGAAGGGAAACTGGTTTATTTTTTTTAAGATAGCTTTGTTTTAGCTATTGTATATCAACACAAAACAAATTACAAATATATTTCAGTACAGGAAACTCTGAAATCCCAATTTATTTTTTTAGAGATTTTATTTATTTATTTGACAGAGAGAGACACAGTGAGAGAGGGAACACAAGCAGGGGGGAGAGAGAGAGGGAGAAGCAGGATTTCTGTCAAGCAGGGAGCCCAATGCAGGGCTGGATCCCAGGACCCTGAGATCATGACCTGAACCAAAGGCAGACGCTTAATGGCTAAACCACTCAGGTGCTCCTGAAATCCCAATTACTTGAAGAGTGTTTAAGATAAAATTATCTTATAGTAATAATTTTTAAATAAGCTTCCATAAGATAGAAGAGAGGAACAACTATCCTACTGGTCACTGTCAATACACCAAGCCCAATAAGAGAAGCAGGCTGATCCAAGATTCAGCAAGGCAGATGTTAATTTGTTCTGTTAATCATTTGACATCTGAGGGAAGAATATGCTCCAATGATCAAATATATGTAGGATGAACTCTAATTCTTCAGCCCCAGCTGAAATTTTTCTTTTCTATATTTCAAATAAATTAGAAAACCATAGGGGGAAATCTCAGGAAAAATATTGCTGCGCTTTATGGATTGTCCACAATTAATAAAATTAACATCTGGTCCCTGAAAAAATGGCACTTCAATGACACATATTTTTTCCTCAATGCTGAAAATACCTCAGATTGACATGAAATATTGCTCCTGTGTATTCCTTTCAAGATGTGTTCTTTATCTACGCTTTTGTTCCATTAAATACTTGGTTGTCATGGAAAATTCACTTTTTCACCAAAGTGGAAGTAATAAAGTAAGTGATGTACTGTTTGTTGGTACACAAGCCAATGTGGGAGAGAAGCAAGAGAAAATTAGAGGACTTGCCCTGCTGCTTTGTTTGGATGGAGTGCCACCAAACACACTGCCAGGGTCATTAAGGGAGAATACGTAGGTATTAAGGCAGGCACATATTGCATGGAGCACTGGGTGTGATGAATAAACAATGAATCTTGGAACACGGAAAAATTAAAATAAAATAAAAGGAAAGGAATACTGCTCAGCAAAACTAAAAGAGAAGCAGCAGCCTTGTGAATTCTGGCAACTCATCAAAAAACTACCACTTCCAAATGAAAAATCAAGGTCCCACAAGTTGGCATGGTTACCTAACTTTTGGTTGTACCAAACAGAAGCATCAACTTTGGTCCCATGCAGCCAAAGGCAGTATCTACCATGATACAGCAATCACATAAACACATGAACATAAGTAGAATTGAGAATGTGAATACACATAAAATCCTTGAGTGTATAAGTATGTAAGTGGCTAGCTTTGAAAACACAGGCTCAAAGTAATACCTAGAAACATATTCACACTCTTAAAAGACAAATATGCATAACAAGCCTTTCCCTTCCACAGTTGCAAACCCAACAAAGTTATTCATCTCTACACATATGTGAGGGGTGTGGTCTTTTTTATTGTACCAGAACATAAATAACATTATGAGTACATCTTTAGGAGTACACAACAATGACAAAACATGAGAAAGACAGTGATTACATGATCTCCAAGACAGGTCTTTCTTGGAATCCCCCATGAATCAGAATTAGAATTGCCTACAGTGCCTCCTGAGTATGAAACAAGCTTCTGAATGACTGAGTAACCTTCTTCTGCTAATTACATGCTGCTTCTTCAACCTAAGTTTGCTCACTCGTTGATGAAGATGAACATACAACGAATGCCCAAAATATCACCCCAAGTCTGCATCCAACGCTTACCCCAAATTAGATTTATCAGATACCAAAACTCAGTACTAGAAAGTTGACCAACACAGTTCTCTGATGCATAACACAGTGGAGGCTCTTCAGTAGAAGTGCCCACTTCCTGAGGGAACCTGAGATACCACCTCTGCCAAGACTAAGTGACAAGAATGTGAAACACTGCATAATTTCCTATTGTATTAAACATCTTGCATTAGTGTATTAAACTTCACACATAAATGCCCATTCTGGTCCCCTGCCATCTAGATTACAGCAAGTGTTCACAGCCTGTTGTAAGGTAGCAGGTAACAGGGGCTTGACAATCACTTTTAAGCTCTTACAAGAGCAGCATGGAAAGAGCTGAGAATGTCCTTGTCACAAAGTCAGACCTCTTTTTGAAGATTAGCTTGGCCAGTGTGTCACAAACTTGTCTACACTGCAGTTTCATCTTCCATGCATCCGGGATCATAATAGCTAGTTCACATTACATACAGAGAGCCCCCAGAATAACAAGAGCAATACTAAAAAAAAAATAACTCATTAAAAAGAGTTTTCTGGCAAAATTTATTTTTTTTAAGTCTAAGGATATTCCACAAGGCATATGAATTCAAATGACTGTTTTTTTCAAAGTAGATTGGAATAATTTTTTTTTTTTACTCTTATTTATTTATTTGACAGAGAAAGATCACAAGTAGGCAGAGGCAGGCAGAGAGAGAGCAGAAAGCAGGCTCCCTACTGAGCAGGGAGCCTGATTGGGGGGGGGGCTCCATCCCAGGACCCTGAGATCATGACCTGAGCTGAAGGCTTAACCCACTGAGCCACCCAGATACCTCTGGAATAGCTTCTTTCTGTGTGATTACGTATTCATATATTTTATTTTTAATATTTAGGGATTCCTTCATTCATTTAGTTGTCATAATTTAAATTATGTAAAGTATTTATAGAGATCTAAAAAAACTTCTACAAGGTCATGTATATTCAAAGAAGAATATACACTTTTTCCCACTACCTTCTACCTTATTTCCCTCTTCCTGGTACAGGTAAGTATTTTTAAATGTTGTATGTATTTCTCCAGGCTTTTATTTTAAAACATGAACAGATACCTGTGTATGTAATTGTATTATGTGTCATTTATCCAAGAAAATACCCATTGTCCTTCTTGGAAAAATGCTAGTATACATCTCTCTACCTTATTAGTTAAGATAGATATAGATATATAAATAGATAGTGGTGACAATATAATAGATATATTTCTTAATCATTTTTATAGCTGCAAAGTACTGCATTTGTACAGCTGTATCACAACACTATCAAAGACAATTTGAATTGTTTCTGGTCTTCTGCCGTTATGAATAGAATTACAGTGACTAGCCCTGGGAGTACCTTCTTCCCTGCCAGTATATTTTGAAACGGATTTCTTAAAGTGTGATTGCTGAGTCAAAACACAGAAGTATACATAATTTTTCTAAATATTGCCTAACTTCTCTCCATATAAAGTTGTACCTTTCTGCATTTCTATCAGCAACTTCCACACTCTTGTCAACAATACATATTACCAATATTTTCAATTTTTGCCATTCCAAAAAGTGATCACTGAAAGTGAGTAGAGTTTAAATCTGTGTTTCTTTTTATGAGAGAACATAAGCATCTTTATGTATAGTTAGGAAGCATTTAAATTTGTTTTTGTACCCATTTTCTAGCACTGAACTTTGAGTTTCCTATATTTTATGATCTGTCCATGAATTTTCTGAAGAGACAATAAAGGACCTCCTGTTTTCTTAATAAATTTCAGTTGGCTTAAAATTCTTTTTTTTTTTTTAAGTTTTTTCTTTTTTCCTTTTTTTTTTTTTTAAGATTTTATTTATTTATTTATTTGACAGAGAGAGACACAGAGAGGGAACACAAGCAGGGGGAGTGGGAGAGGGAGAAGCAGGCTTCCTGCTGAGCAGGGAGCCTGATGTGGGGCTCGATCCCAGGACCCTGGGATCATGACCTGAGCCAAAGGCAGACGCTTAACGACTGAGCCACCCAGGCGCCCCAGTTGGCTTAAAATTCTTGAGTGATGCTTCCTTTCAGTGAAAATTCAATGAAAATTTAACAACCTTCACATAATATCTAGACCTTTGTCCAAACTCTTTACACAGAAAGATCCAGTTACCTGATGTTCCCCCAAGACGTGCTTCTTTAATTATGCCCTTTCTCCCATATCTCTAGTCTTAGTCTGAAGACTGTAAACACTTTTCAGTTCTCTTTATTCTAAAAAATAAATCAGATAATAGAAAACAAGATTTAAAAACATGAAATATTAATTCCATGCCTCCTCTAGTCTTACTAGTCTTTCCCTTCCATTCTCAGCAAAACTCCTGAAATTTTACTTTCCATCTGCTCTTTCTCATGCTTCAACCCACTGCATTTTCACTGCTGCTTCCCCAAATGCTACAGAATGTATTGATTTCAATTCCTGACCTTTCTGCTGCCTCTAACATTGAAATTCTTCCCTTGTCATCAAAATTTCACAATTCCTTGGATTCCATGATGCCCTTCTCTTCATTTCCCTCCTACTGTTTGGGTCATCAGATATTGGTCGCCTCAAGGACTTCTGCTCTTCCACCTGCCTTTTAGATTTTGGTCCTGTATGGCTCTTTGACTACCACTTACCCATTATATACACTAAACCTAAAAAAGTCCATCTACTTTCATAGTTTATATGTGTGTGTGTATGTGTGTGTGTTTGCATACACCCATACATTCACACACAGGTACATACATATTTATATGCTGGGGTTTCCCAAATTTATGTCTTATTTCCTTCTCAAGATTTAGTCTCAGCTCAATAATGACCATAAGTAGCTCAAACCTTACTTACCAAAAACTAACTTGTCCTCAGCCAGATTTGTTTCTCTCCATATATTCCAAGAGTCTTCACATCACCTCCCTAAGTCAACAGAGCAAAAACCCTGGAGGCTTCGTGGACTCATGCTACTCCCTCGGAGTAGTTAGTTCTTTCTCCAATATCCAGCCTTGATGATCCATCATCCTACTTGATTCTCAAGTCCTGATGAATTAAAACTGTATTTTCCCTCTTGACTTCTGTTCTTTCCTTATAAACAGGTTAGTCCAGGTGCTTTGTTAGCTCATCTGAATTTTGCCGGAGGCTCAAGCTAGACTCTCCACCCTAGTTATATTACTACTCTAAGTCCATCCTACCTACTGCTGCCAGAATGAAACATCTAGAATTGATTATGTCAGTCATCTGTTTAAAGCCCTCCCCCAAGCTCCTCATCTTCTAAAGTCCACATTGCTCTGAATATCCTATTAAGACAATGATTTCTGGGGGGCGCCTGGGTGGCTCAGTGGGTTAAAGCCTCTGCCTTCGGCTCAGGTCACGATCTCAGGGTCATGGGATCGAGCCCCGCATCAGGCTCCCT
>LNAC01000627.1:620920-634364 GCA_002007465.1 Ailurus styani
AGAAGGCAGGCAGGCAGGCTACCATAACCAGGAGTACCTGAGGTTACCCTCAGACCTTCCAATATAAACACTAAACTCCACGGATATCGAGGTGAATTGGCAAAACATCCCCTCCATACTAATTTAGAAGAGTTTTCCTGGAGCATAACCCTGAGTCTCTATATACATACACATATTTCTATTGACAGAACAATAAAGTTAAATTTTCGCAGGGGCAAAGTTTGCAATTTATCCAACGGGTAGGTCATGAGACTTGGGACAGTCTGGGGAAACAAAGGGTTTGCTGTGCCGCCGAACACACATTCCAGGGCCAAAGGATCCCTAACTTCCCTACAATCAGCCGTTTTACCATACTTACATTAAAGAGTTTCCAAGTTTTCAGGTTAAGCTGGAAAAGCAATAGTCCCAAACTAAGAGACGTTGGATTAAAATGCACAGGAGGGCTGATTCCTCAAGATAAAATCCAATGGTACCACCACCTGGCCTTTATGCATGAATATGTGGTTAGTAACATATTAAGGTTTATTTTAAGTCATATTCATTCAGCCTTTGCAACATGAAATCAAGAATCTTTCTGGCATTGTTACATACACCATTTTTTGTCTGGGTCATTTAAAGAGATTTAAAAAAAAATTATAAAAGCCTTGCTTGGTTTCTATCCAGGTACCCCACTAAACTGTGCCCCCATTCTTCTAATATCTCAGTTAGGAAGCCAAGGCTTAATGCCTTATCCAAACTCTAGGAACCACCTCCGGTTCCACAGTTTGACTTCCCATAGCCATTAGGAACTAAATGCTTTTTCTTAGTGTTTAAAGATAAGTAGCTACCAAGTATGTCCTACCATAATGAAGCAGGTCTATTGTAAGAAATTGATTTTTGTTAAAAAATTTTCAGAGAAAAGAAGTAATGTGGTTTTAAATAGCTCTGTAATCTTTACAGAATCTTAAAAGAAATAAGAAAAATAAACCTTGTTTTTCCTATTGTTAAGAAGAGTCTAACTAAAAATTCTTCCTTTGAAAGCAGCTGAAGTCTTGGAAGGTTTGGTCATCCTTAAAGGACTAATAAAACATTTCATTACTACCATTTTTCTTCCTGGTGTGTTTATTAATAATTTTCAGTACTACTTGGTGGAAACGAGGCGAGTATTTTGACCAAATCAATTTTCTGAGTTTGAAATGGTTCTCAGCTTCTTCATTACATGAGGTAGTAAGGACATAAAAATTCATGAATTTCTAATTTATTGAAGTAATTTTTCTTTGAAAATAAAATAAGGATTCTGCAAAGGCCAAAGTCTTTCATCTCTTCCTCAACTACTGTTATTTTCCTTCCTCTTCACTAGGAGAATAAATAACTGTGAATGAAAGCAACATACAGCCTTTCCAGGCCAAATAAGAGATATAAATGAAGTGTAGTATGCTCCTTAAAGAGGTGCTTCCCATTTCCTAAATTAGGTTAATCCCAAAGGATATAAGAAAATGCAAGCACGAGACGTACTCATCATTGCTTACTAAAAGTCTCTAGATCCCTTGATAAAATGACAAGAAACTGTATTTTCACAATTCTGGGTCCTGTCCCTTAGCAGACATGATACCATTCATTCTTCTACTAACACAAAATCTTCCTTATTTTTAAAGAAAACACAGGGCGCTTTTAAAATTCTACATTAAAATTTCTAAATATTGTTTCATTTCCTTAACATGAATAAGGGAGGCATAGAGTATAGATCTGTCTTTAGAAGTCTGGAAAATGCTCACCAGTTATCTCCAAATTTTTAGACTGCAAAAGCTGGCACTTATTCCTGAGTCTAATGCATGGGATAGGAAGGAAGCTAACCTCTTTTCAAGATTTAAAAGACTCTCGGGCGCCTGGGTGGCTCAGTAGGTTAAAACCTCTGCTTTCGGCTCAGGTCATGATCTCAGCGTCCTGGAATCGAGGCCCACATCGGGCTCTCTGCTCAGCGGGGAGCCTGCTTCCTCCTCTCCCTGTCTCTCTGCCTGCCTCTCTGCCTACTTGTAATCTCTCTCTGTGTGTCAAATAAATAAATAAATATTAAAAAAAAAAGATTTAAAAGACTCTCATATAGAGACCAATGTTATATAAAAGTATATAAATACATACACACATACACACAATTTTACAGCAGTGAAGTGAATGCTAACAAATTGAATAATTTTTCTTTTCAAATTGAATACTTTTACTTCAGTCTTACAAACTAGGAGCTGAGGTTCAGAGAAGAGATGCGCACAGTAGTACAGCTAATAAATGGAGAAAATATCTTTTTGGTCACAATCATACATACCATAATAATCATCAGTTGGTTTCATTAAAGTTAGATGATTTATTAGATATTTACATGATAATGATTTAAATTATGTTAAATCATTTGTTGGCTGTAATCAACAAATTCTAATTTGATTCTCTTCCATAGATAATAGTAGTAATACTCAGACTGATAGTTAATGGAATAATTCTCATCAAAACTCGGTGCGAGTTAGTACAGTTTTATTTTAAAGATGAGGAAACTAAGGGATAGAGAGATAAAGTAACTGACCATGCAAATGTATGCACCAAGACTAGTTATCCATTACGAGACAAAGATCTAATTCATCGTGAAAAAAGGAGGAAAATTCATTGATGATGTGAACAGTTAGAGGGGCTATCTTGATAATGTTCAGGGTTTTATTCAAAAAATAAACAACATAGAAATGCTATACACTTTTTAAAAAAGTGTATAGAGGCTTTATATAAAAAGGGAGATGGAGAAAAAGTTGGATTAGCCTGTATATGCGAAAATTTCTCTTGAACAAAGGAAAAGTTGAAAATAATAGTAGTAGTGATCTATTAAGAGAATGAGAGAATAAGAAATTGAGTTGCTGGAGAACACCTGTAGGAGGGAAGCATTCCATTGCATTTATTTGTATGATATCTGATGTCAGAACCACATGCATATGTTATTTGGAAATTAATGAACACTGTGTGCTTTATTTAAAATCAGGAAACACAGAAATAGACTTGGTTCATATTTGTCACTGGATTAAACAAAATGAAGACAACGTTGTTCTGAAAAATAAGGCTTAGATATTTCACTTCGGTTACTGAATAACCAAGCCCAAAGCATTCATCTTTTCACTCATTAAAACAATGAAGCCAATTTGTGGCCCAAGGTTATTGTGAAGTAACAAGGAAGACAATTTTAAGCTTCTCTAAACTGTGAAGTTTATACACATGTGCACATGTGGGAGTGTTGTTTTTTCTGTTTTAAAATACTGATAAACATGAAATTGTGCACAGTTAAAATTTTCAAAGTAAACTCCATTTGCCATTGAACATAGAGAAGACAGGAACCATGCTCTTAACACATTGCCTAACACACAAGAGATACTCACTAAACAAACACCCTAGAAACTGTGTAGTGGAACACATGAGAGTATGGACCCTAAAGGCAAACAGCCAGGGTTCAAAACCTTGTTCTGTCATTTAGACATCATGGGACCCTAGTCAAATTACTTTCTCGATCCTTCAGTTTCCTCATCTTTAAAGTAAGGAAACAATACTAAATTGCACAGGGTTCTGATAAGGATTATCAACTACCAGTCTGTTACTACTGTTATCTGTGGAAGAGAATCAAGATTTGTTGATCAGCCACACATAACAAATTATTTAATATAATTTAAATCATTTAGTATCATGTAAATATCAAATAAATCACTTACATTCAATAAAGGAAAGCAACTGATAATTAATATAATAGGATTCTCAGCTTATTTCCAAAACTGGAATAAAAGTTGTATCTATTACACAGAGTTGACAGTGAGGTTTAGATGAGATACAGGCACCTGACCTTTGGATGGTAAATAGAAATACTATGCACTCAAAATTTTAGCTTTCGATTATAGTAAAAATGCCAATCATTTCATCACTAAAACTATTTTCCTTTTATGTTTCTAAACCTATACTTTGTAATTTTGTTATAGGCTTCCAGACTTATCTTCTATGGCAGGTGTGAACCTAAGTAAAGTCATAAATTAAAATTCAAGCAATAATCTTTGCTGCTGAGAAATAAAGCCTTGCTTAGAGTATGGTCCACAGAGAAAGATCATGTTGTAAATGCAGAATCTTGGACCTCATTCCAGATTCCCTGGGTTGGAATCTGCTATCATCATTTCCAAGGACTTCTATGTAGTGCTAAAGTTTTAAAAACAAAGTTCTAGAAATAAAACAGCAGCTACCAGTCACATATGGCTATTTAAATTTAAATTAAAATTAAATGAAATTAGAAATGAGTTCCTTAGTGACACTAGCCATAATTCAAGTGTTAAATAACCACATGTGGCTGATGAGTACCACACTGGAAAGCACATATATGGGACATTTTTATTATTCCAGAATGTACTATTGGACAATGCTGATCTAGAAGTTTTCATAGGTAGTAAAAGATACTTTAAGAATACAAGTTTTAACAACTCTGTAAGACTGTTTAAACCCCACATTCACAAACCCTTTTCCACACAGTACACAAATATTCATTCAAACACCTTTTTTTAAACCCCCCCCTTTTTAAAACCCAGATTAGAAAACAGAGGGCCAGTCAGGGAAGTAGCTTGCTTCACGTGCAAGTCATAATTCTCCCTTGAGATTTCCAGACCCATTTCTATGTTTCTTTCTTCCTGTCCCTACTCCTTCATATTCATAAGGCCTTCATTTTCTATGGCCCCTGTCAATTCTCTAGACAGGCCATACTAAGCAATCACACAGAGACAAACACATTCAAGTCCCACATAAATTGCTACCACCCCCTGGTCACCGTCAAAGGAACAAAGTCATAATAGAATTCCAAATATATGCAGATGGATGAGAAGATGCTATTTCTTGACTGGCAATAAAGAAAGTGATTATCAAGGGAAGGAAAACTTATGTGTGTCTTAAATCAGACTGTGTGCATAGGTATGGTGTCTCCTCCCAAGGGCAGCTCTGAAAGCAGCCATCTTCTGTGGGGAACTACCACCACGCAACTTGATCTAAGCCTTATTTTGCTGAACCTTCAAGAATGGCTTTTCATTGCCTTGTGTGCCATTACTTCGCTTCATCTTTTCCTCAAAGAGCTATTTTAAAATACCAAGTTGTTCCCTTCCATTCCTCAAAAACACCTGGACCAATTTGTTGGGATGAACCCAACAGATAGTATTGGCTGACTGGCTGCATTCCAGGACCTCACTGCAGGTGAATCAGACTTGACACCTGAAGCTCCACAGGGCTCGGAAAAAGCTTTGATAAAATTGCCTAAGAAGCTGGCTGTGACTTCCCAAGTGGCACCATTTTGTGAGTTAGGGGATGTGAAGAAAATTTTTGAGAACTTGGAAATAAAACTTAAGTATGACTCCACGTCCATCTTTTCAATGTCAGGCTATGTCATTGTCTAATCAGCCCACACAAGCATTATGCAATTTTAGAAATATACACCTTTCTTACACTTAACCATTTACTTTTGCCATAAGACAACAATCTAAGCTTAAACATTAATTATAGTAGAGAAGTTGCAAAAACGCTTCTGAGATAACCACAAAAGTTATGATTTAAATGCTGTCACATATTAACCAGTTGTGTATCTAATTTTGCAAACATTGTACATCATTCCTTTCCTATATATAAAAATCTTTTTTCCTGAAATGCTCTTTGAACCAGCTTTACCATCTTCATGATTCCTTTATTCATAAGTTAAATGTTCACTATACATTTTCACTTTATGTTCACTATATATTTAGATGAGAGCCAGGAATTTTTTACTTGTGACCATATACTTTGAGAGGGATCAGTGCTGTATTCTACAGACCTTCACATGTGATCTGCAGCAGACCTTCCTGCCACTTCTGAGAAAGGAGAAATGGCAGAAAATTTAGGCTTCATCCAACCATTACACATGTGACCACCCACTCCTTGATGCTTCCAGATACAATCTATGTAACAGAACTAACTTTATTACACCTACTGCCTGGAAAAAAATTAAATTAAAAAAAAAACTTTAAGACCAACTGGAAACCTCCCATTTTAATTCTCATCCACTTTTTCTCCACCTAATGTCAATACATTCAACCAAAAATGATTTCTATGATCCTAATGATTGAGTGAGTCTCCTACCAACTCCCAACCTGGGAGGGAAAAGCTCTGATTTCTGATCTACCAAATTCATCATTAGTATGACCTTGAAGTCAGTCTTTATCATTCCCCATGTCTTATCAGTAAATGAGGTGACTTCATCATCATGGTTGGTTCTAAGATCCTTTAAAAAGAACTGTGTCTCTTAGAAGGGCAAAACTGAAGGAAAATGAGATTGTATTATTTCAAACTCTCAAAGTAGGGACACACAGCACATATAACTAATAAGCACCATCTATGGATTTGACGCTGGCAATTTGACTGTTAGTTCCCACACTTGGGTCACTTAATATGTGCCTACCTACAGCATACCCATAAGAATGGTATTTTCTCTTCAAAAATTGGCTTTGGGAGCCTGGGTGGCTCAGTGGGTTAAAGCCTCTGCCTTCAGCTCAGGTCATGATCTCAGGGTGCTGGGATCAAGGCCCGCATTGGGCTCCCTGCTCGGCAAGGTGCCTGCTTCCTTCTCTCTGCCTGCCTCTCTGCCTACTTGTGATCTCTCTCTCTCTCTCTCTCTCTCTCTCTGTCAAATAAATTTAAAAAAATAAAAAAATAAAAATAAAAATAAAATTTGGCTTTAAATGGAAGTCAGCAGATGGTACTATACAGCAGTTCTATGTTATGATATCTGCTTAATTTTTTAATCCCCTTTATAACCTCTTGGTACTTTGTGACCTCTCTGAAACACCTTTCCTTGTTACAGAGTGACTCCTTTTAGAGTTTATGTAACAATTATGGGCTTGTTATGTTGCATAGCTCCAAACCAGCAATTTTATATCATCATGCTTTTGTCCTGGGTTTTCCCTTAACTAAAACTGCTTTATGTGACCAATAAGCAATACCAAGCTGACATTTCTGAGCCCAAGCAGCTAATCCTAGATTGTATTTACCTATTTTCAAATATTTGCACCATCTGTGATTCTACATTAGTTTTTTTGGATTCGCTGCTGCAGCCCAAGGACTACAGCTCTGAGTAGGAACGAAGCAGCGCTCCAAATGTAGAATGCATTATAAGCATGAGAAGAGAATACAGCCATGGGATGGGAAAAGAAAAAAAAAATCTGGAAAAGCAAGTGTATATTCAATTCTCCACCTTCAAAATGCAAACTCTGTCGATTTTCCTGTCCTTGTAAGTAATAGAAAAATGGATGCCATATATTTTCTTAATTAACCCCTAATCCATGTTTGCTTTGGAGCCAGGATGCTTCTATATAATATCCATACCAACAAAACTACGGGTTTAATATTAAAGGTGCTCTGAATTTGGTCAAATTAATGGAGAAATGAGCTTTAAAGCTGATATTCCCAACATCAGAACCTCAACATCCAGTGCAGTTTGATTTCCCATTACTTTGCCTTTGTCTGGGAGAGTATCCCAGTACATTTTAGTAACAAAAAAAGGAAATAAAATACACACCACCGTCTTTCAGCACCTCCTGGCTAACAAACCTATCTCACTGCTAACCATCAGAACAATTCTGCAGTGCAAGCATCATCCCATTTCCAGGTGAAATATTAAATTCAGAGAGAGATTGGGTAACTGCTCAAAGTAGTAGAATTTAATCTGAGGTTAAATGAAGAGAAAGCCCTAGTTCCTTCCACTGTAAAGAATTCTGAGTCCTTCAAAAATTCTTATTTATTTTGCATATAAGAAGTTTCTCAGGTCTTGTATTAGAACTCAGTACTCTGACAAAATTATCACAGCTTCTAGAAACAGTCTTACGTTTCAAGAAACCCAGTGAATCAGAAGCCCGTAATTTCTATTAACTTCTAAAGGAAGCTCCATAATTCACTTACATGCTTTGCAGAGTTCCTAAAAACACCCACCTCCTTTCTGAAGGAGGAGTCCTTCACTAGTCTGTTCACCATTGAATTTTAATTTCAAATGCTGAGGGTAGAGATCAATGGGAGGTCATTCATCCTGAGGGCAAGAGTTAAAGAATGCCAGTGTCTGCATGTATGATGGAAGATGCTGGCCTGTCCTTAGAACAGTGGCTCTCAGTTTACTTTCAAAATGGCTTTATGGCACTTGTCATGGCAAGCTGGAGAAGATACATATATGGTTCTCTGAAGTTTTGTGGCCTGGTACTAAAAGTCTAAGGACCACTAGCCTAGAACCAAGGAGAAACCAAGCAATGTCAAGTGAGTTTTGGCTACAGATTCAAAAGTTTTAAAGACAGGGTGCCTGGGTGGCTCAGTTGGTTAAGCAACTGCCTCTGGCTCAGATCATGATTCTGGAGTCCCAGGATCAAGTCCCACATCAGGCTCCCAGCTCCACGGGGAGTCTGCTTCTCCCTCTGACCTTCTCCCCTCTCATGCTCTCTGTCTCTCAAATAAATAAATAAAATCTTTAAAAAAAAAGTTTTAAGGACAATATACTTTTTTAAGCTACTCCGCTGTTAAGTGTTAACAAAGCAGATGTGCCACCAATGCAACAACAAAGGTGCTATAGCTGAATCTGGCAGGAGGATACACAGCAAATGGCCATAAGTGAAGAGGCCCAGAGTCAAGTACTGCCTCTTGAGTCTAACCAACTGTGTGACCTGAGACAAGACATTCCATCTCTCCATTGGATATCTCCTGATTTGAAAACAAAGACGTTAGATTCAGCAATCTGAATACTTTCTCAAAATGCTGTCAGCATTTATGACATGACGGCCATTTCAAGAAAGTGTTTGGAAAGGCAAGGCCACTGTGGACATCATGGTAGTGTAGACATCAGGGAATCAACCTGGCCAGAGACCAATCTCAGAAATGTAAAGAGGTGGAAGGAAATGGATTTGGATTTGGACATGGCACAAGCGCAAGTGGAGACAGGGGAATCAAAATTATCAACCTGTAACGTAAGAGCCACGGACTCTGCAAGCAAACAGACATTTGTAAGGGATGGCGGATATACAAGAAACTACTTGAAATGCCAGTGTGGCACTAATGTTGGGTAAACCTCATTTCATAACAATAATAAGCAACCTCCAGAAATGTGAACAAGGTGGGACTCCTCCGTATCAACTTCAGGTTCAGTTCATACCCACCTACCACTGCCAATGTGGCTGCCAAAAAGTGAAACACATATAGTTCCTAGGGTCAGAGGAAAGGAATAATCCTCTTACAATCCCTTCATGGTACTCTAGGAAAGAAACAAACAGTAAAAACATAGTCTTTTCCCTTAAAAATGCATAAAAAGTTGTGGAGTACATAGACAATCTATTCATAAACTCAGACACGAGGAAACATGAATTATATACTAATCTATCCAAATGCCTATTTCTATATTTGAGAAATTCACGAATTTTATATTGTTCTTCTTGAAAAGATATATTTCTGACCTCTATTCAGAAGGTGTCTTGACTCCTAATCTTTGATTTGGTGTGTAGAAGAATCAGTGTGCAACTTTGTGAGACACTGATTTAAAAGGCTGCTTTATTAAATAAATTTAAAAAAAGACTTTCTGGTACTTTTTTCAAAACGTGTGAAATGAAAATAAATAAATAAATAAAGCAGCCATGTCTTGCATTCATTCGCTCATATTAAAACCCTTCCTGGAGGTAAGATGTGATTAATGGAAGCTAGAGTACCAAGAGTTTTCACTTGCTTGATTCCTCCTGCCAAAAGTAAACCCAAGTACCAATAACATGAAAGACCTACTGCTAACCCTGTGTAAGCATTATTAATGCAACTTCAAGTGGTCTCTCTGGTTCATTATTTGAAAATAAATTGCAGGAGAGCCTGCCATTCAAGTTTTCAATTATAAAACTCAGGTTTGTCATATTGTTTTCAGAGCAGAGGCTTCAGATGGTATAAGAAATTGAATCTTCATTTAGATCTCAAAAAAGGGGTGAGAACGAAGATAATAAAAATAGCTTTTTCCCCTCACATTTCTTCATTTGCTACCTTGTAACCTGACACACAAACTTCTGTACTGACCTCAGAAAACTGGTAAGTATGATGAATTGCAATAATATGAAAGTCAGATAATATTCAACTTTGCTGGAGAATATACAGCTTGGCTTGGCTCTCTCAGTTTTGATTATGCACTCAACTAACTTCTCAAATTTCAACTCAAAATATCATCAGCGCCTATATGCAAAGAATTTCTAAGTCAGTCATTTCTTGAAACCAAACTTCCAGAAAGAGTATTAAACCATGAACACTTCAAAGAAATTCTTAAGTCTTTCAGGAAAACAGGTTATCACCTAAAAATAGCAAAAATCAGTCAGGTTGTTATCAGTTGATTTCCTCCTAATGCTCTACAATAATCCAAATCTAGAATACCCCATATATTGGGGTACCTGGGTGGCTCAGTCCTCAAGCATCTGCCTTGGGCTCAGGTCATGATCCCAGGGTCCTGGAATAGAGTCCACATCGGGCTCACTGCTTGGCGGGAAACCTGTTTCTCCTTCTCCCACTCCCCCTGCTTGTGTTCCCTCCCTCTGTCAAATAAATAAATAAAATCTTTAAAAATAAAATAAAATACCCCATGTATTTAGATCATAAGTGCACATATGTATATACATGTCATATATGTTTGTTATGTATACACACCCACACATACATATATTCATTTTCATTAAGGTCAATGTAAAACTGCCTTTGCAAAACATGAAGTAATCTTCTCAGATAATCTAGAAACATAGAAGGAACAGAATAAAAATACTAAATTCTATCTTCAGCCAAATGTTACACAAGTCCATTCACACAGACCGTCTCTAACTAACTCTTATAACATTCTCACCATCTTCTTCCTTTAAAGATGAAAGAATGATTTTAGAGGGATTAGTTTGCCCTAGATTGTGTAGTGAATGGTAGAAGAAAGATTCAGTATGAAATTTGTTCTCTATTCCCAATCCTACATCACGTTGCCTCTCCCCAAAATATAATTAAATCTGAATATCATTTGGCAATTCCAAAAATATCCAGAATATACTATTCTGGTTAATGAAATTAACATACTATCTGAAAGTTGATTTAAAAAATTATTAATGTTTCAGCCACTTTCAAATAAACTGGTATGCCAACCTTGAAAAGAAAATGAGAATCATTTATCATATGGAAGACATTCTAAGGGGTCCTGTTAACATCAATTACTAACGGGACAGTTCGAAGTAAAATATTTTATCAGCTTCAGATAAAAGCAAATTTTCTGCATTTAGCCTGGTGGTGAGTGTTACATTTACCACTACATAAAACATGTCTGAAACTCTGAGGATTCAGGACAGTTCAACAAAAATGAATCCACAAGAGAAGCACTCTCTCTTCAGCAACCCCATCCTCCCCACTAAACCTACTTTCTACTTTTCTTTATCATAATGGAAGTAACAAGCATTCCTTTTAGTTAATACAGAAATGAGAAGAATATCTAGCAGGTGGTGGGGTGGAGGGTGTACAGTTTAAAAGCCTTGGAGAACAGGGACTGTCTAGTTAGGAAAATGCAGACAAGGATTGCTTATTGTCAAAAAGCTTGTGAATCAAGTCAGTACAAACTTTAAAAACATACACCAGGGCAGAAACAGCCCTAAATTTATAGGAGAACATCTGTTTATAAAGATCTTTACAGTCCAGCAGCACCTGGGTGGCTCAGTCGTTAAGCGTCTGCCTTCGGCTCAGGTCATGATCCCAGCGTCCTGGGATTGAGCCCCTCATCAGGCTCCCTGCTTTGTGGGAAGCCTGCTTCTCCCTCTCCTACTCCCCCTGCTTGTGTTCCCTCTCTCGCTCTGTCTCTGTCAAATAATTTTTTTTTTAAATCTTAAAAAAAAGATCTTTACAGTCCATTATTTATTTGCCCCTTTGGGGGACCTTTTAGAGGTCTTCAGATGGGATAAGCTTCCAACTTTCCTAGTAGATGCATGCCTTAGGTTATGCCCTCATTAGTCATCCCTCCTCATCCATGAGGGATATATTCCAAGACCCCCAGTGGATGCCTGAATCCTGACACTCTTGAATCCTATATATACTATTTTTTTCCTATATATAAATAACTACAATAAAATTCAATTTATAAATTAGGCACCATCTGAGATTAACGAAAATAACAAAATGGAACTATTATACTGTAATGAAATTTATGTGAATGTGAGCTCTCATTAGACTGTACTCACCCTCTGATGGTGACGATAATGTGAGAAGATAAAATGCTAATGTGAGGAAATGAAGTGAGGTGAGTGATAGGGGACTGAGTGCAAGGCTATACTACTGACCTTCTGACACTACCTCCCAAAGAGGATCATCCGTTTCTGGGATCTCAGTGGACAGTGGGGACCTGAAATCGGGGAAAGCCAACAACGAACGGGGGTGGAGGTGGGGCTGCATAATGTTGTAGTAAAACATGAACTTGATTAGAATACACATAAAGTAACTCAGCAAGTATGAAAATATATGGAGGCAGTTTTATACTTGGAACACCAAGTATGAAATACTAACTTAAATTTTAAAGAGGATTTCAAACGTCCAGAATTTCAAACGTCCCCTTTCTCTACGCTCATTACGTCAGGAAGTGGATTACACTGAAAACAATGCAACATATTCTGTAGCTAATTCACCTGTTCGAGAGAATTAGCCAATGCTTACTTCCAGTTTGGCCCCTTACAGAGTAGGATGGTAAAGAAGTGTGCTTTGAGGGCGCCTGGGTGGCTCAGTGGGTTAAAGCCTCTGTTTTTGGCTCAGGTCATGATCTCAGCGTCCTGGGATCGAGGCCCGCATCGGGCTCTCTGCTCGACAGGGAGCCTGCTTCCTCCTCTCCCTGTCTCTCTGCCTGCCTTTCTGCCTACTTGTAATTTCTCTCTCTGTGTCAAATAAATAAATAAAATCTTTAAAAAAAAAAAGTGTGCTTTGACTATATGAGGTAGAAACGTAACAGAGTATTTTGAAGTCTGTGTGTTTGCCAAATCAGCCCTGAGGTCCAAACCAAACAATATATATTATTAATATGTATGTGTGTATGCAACTTCATATGTAATCATATAAATGCGTACTGCACAATGCAACATTTTCATAAAATATTAAAATAACATACCAGATGTAGGTGGCTCAACGATCCTCTAAGACTTTCCCCCCTGCCCTTTTCTAGGTTCCTATTCTCAGACTAGGGAATGAGAGCATACTTGGTATGAGACAGGCTTTATTCAAAAACCTTCACATATGGGCGCCTGGGTGGCTCAGTGGGCTAAAGCCTCTGCTTTCGGCTCAGGTCATGATCTCAGCGTCCTGGGATCGAGGCCCGCATCGGGCTCTCTGCTCAGCGGGGAGCCTGCTTCCTCCTCTCCCTGTCTCTCTGCCTGCCTCTCTGCCTACTTGT